>PITA01005061.1:0-115370 GCA_004023965.1 Spilogale gracilis | reverse complement strand
ATGGTGTGGGGTTGTGTGTGCTGAGGGTAGTGTGGGGGTTTGCTACATGTGTGTGGGTCTGTGTGGTGTGTGTGGTGGAGGGTATGTCTAGGTGGGTGTGGTATGTGCGGGAGTGTGAGGGGTACCTGGCGGGTTGTCAGTGTGGTGTGGCGGTGTATGGTTGTGTGGTGTGGAAATGTGTGGTTCGTGTGTATGTGTCAGGGAGGACAGGGAGAGGCCCCTTCATTGGGTTTACTAGGGTGTCAGGCCTATGACCACATTTTCTCATTTAGTACCCAGAGCCTCCCTGGGAAGGAGGCACTAGCATCCTCACTGCATAGGGAACTGGTGCAGACTGGGGCCCCAGAGGCCAAGTGGGTGTGTGCTCGGCTTGGCCCTGCTGTCTTCCTCTAGCAGTGCCTTTGGGCTGAGGCTGCAGCAGGGGAGAGACCCAAAACCCTTGGTGTGTGCTCTGGTTCTACAGCTCCTAGAAAGCACGCGTGGACATAGCCTTTGGTAAGAAAACTGAGCTCTCCACACATATCAGAATATGAGCTTACCAGCACCCTCATTTTACAGGTGACCAGCAGAGGTGCAGAATAATTTATACTGCAAGTATGCATTTATTGTACCAAAAGGGATTTAAGAAAAGGAAAGAATTATAATTAATCTTACCCTTCCTATATAAATGGTATCCCAGGGTAATCAAATGGGTGATATAAGAAAGTTTCTATTTATAGATTTATACCTGCTCTAAAGTGTAGGAGGACTAATAGAATTAGAGACACAACATCATGAACCTCTAATGGATGATTTGGGCAACACAAAAAGACAGGATGAGCCTCCTGATGGAAGAATATGCACCAGCCATGTCTTGCCCCAAACTCAAACTCGAATAGGCAGCTGGTTTCTTTGACAAAAAAAAATTGCAAAAGAAAGAAATAGTAAGTAAATAAACAAATGGAGGGGAATCAAAGGAAAGAGGGAGATTTGGAGACACATCAGACAATCACCAGGTATAGATCTTATTTAGGGTTCTGACCTAAACAAATTGTAAAACAACTCAAAACACCCCAATAAATGAAAACTATTTATGAAATAAGAAATTTTAATAGATCCCTACAAATTACCTGGCTGGGGGCTAGTGATCTACTTTGAACAATGCTCCTAGATGAGATTCTTGGGGTCAACTTTAAGACTCCCAACTTCTTCAGAGAAAGAAAATGAGAACTGTCCCAGGGCACTGACACCTGCCTGCCTCCTCCCACTGGGTACTCCAGTGGACAGGCACCCACTGCAGTTTGTAGGAGGAGGGAGAGATGGATTTCCCTATTCTGTCCTCTGCACTCAGAGTCATCTTTTTTTTAGTGCACCCATCTTGTAGGTAGCCAGAATTTGCCCCTTTGTCTGCCCAGAATCCAGTTTTTAAAATTAGACCCCTTGATCCAGGGACTACAATGATCTTGCTCCCTGGGGAACAGTGTAAACAGCAAGCTCCAGTTGCTGGGACGTTGAACATATGTCCAAATCTGGGGCGGCCCTGGGTGGTGATTGATGTCCCACCCCTCCGAGGACAGCCCAGCTGAATTCCAGCAGGGGCCCTCAGGCCAGGATCTTAGTGATGGAATATGAGCTCTATGTTGTCTTCTTTGGATGGTCTTTCCATTTTAAAGATGGGGAAACGGAGTCGCCAGGATCCTTGTGCAAGTGTAACAGCAAGTTTTAAATCATTACTAACTCATACATGTTGGCTTCAAAGAATTCTTATTTAAAATGGCTTGCTTTCATTTAAGGTTAGGCCATGACCATGGCAAAAGATTCAGAAGTACCTAAGAATCTGATCTGTGATAAGGGACTTCTTTCTGTACCGAAACGTAAAGTCTCCTGATTTTCCATTTGAGGAACAGATATTGACTTCTCATGTGTCCTTCTAGAGATAGTCTGGCCGGCCTCTCCCAGTGGGGTTCCATGCTAGGTCTTAATGCCCCACGGGATCATTGGGTATAAGGAATTAGCCTTTCTCCCCTGCATCCCATGTGGTACTAGTCATGAACCAATCTTGAGTGAACTGAGAATTTTGTCTCATGTCATTTTCCATGTTCTGGGTCAGGTCCTGACCCCCATCTGGTCAACTGAACAATCTGTTGCATACTTTTCTTTTTCCCTTACTTTATCTTGGGGATGGTGTATTGTTCCCACTTGGAGAGATGCTTCTTTGCTGCGGCTGCGCAGAGCTCCACCATGGAGATGTAGGCAGTTCATTCATCTGCCACCTCTGGGGGGCATGTAACTCATTGCCAGGCTTTTGCTTCTATCCAGGATGCTTTGCTATACTCCTATGGACATAGGTGAGGGCTTCTATGAGATAAATTCCTAGACAAACAGGACCTTGCTGATGGATGTCAGACCTGGTCCCAGTGCCCAGGCTTCTGGGACAAGGATGAAAAGGTTTTGCAGCCCAGTCTGGGAACTTGGCCTGGTTAGGCAGTCTGTAAGTTTAGGGAAGGGAACAAGAATTCTAGATATTCAAGGAAGAAAACGAAAAGTTACTCTGGACCTACTACATGTTAGACATTTCCGTGTTGGCCTCTTTAATTCTCATGGCAGCCCTCTGAGGAGGGTTCCCATGTTACTGCAGAAACTTAAAGAGGTTAAGTCATTTAAGGGCCCAGGAGCACCTAGTGGATAGGTAACGAAACTGGGATTTGAACCCCAGTGATTCTGAATCCAGAGCCTGTGCCCTTTCTGCTCTACCATCTGATGGGCTGCAGATGGTTTTAGAATGGCCACAGGTCAGGCTGGCCTGTTGCCCACCTCCAGAGGATACCGTTCACATTGTAATCTGCGTGCTGGGTACCCCCAGCATTGCGCAGTGCGTGCCCATGGCAACATGCTGAGACGCCGGTGCCCTGCTCTCGACAACAACAAAATCACTAAACACAATCGCTTCCTTTAAGAACATATGACAGCAAGTCAGTTAATTCATGAATTTTTTTTTCTCATGTGTACATTAAAAAATTATTAGTTGATACTGATAATATAGAAGTTGAGAAAGAGGCTCTTTTCCACCTTCTAGGGGCTTTCGGTCGTTGTGATTTAGAGGTACTTTGTGATTAAGGAGGAAGACTGGACTGGGCCTGCTGGGCTGAGGATCAGAGAAGGCTTCTTAAAGAAGGAGGCAGTTGGCTGGGTCCTGAAGGATGAGTGGGAGTTTGCCAGGTGGATGAGGGGTGAAGGGAGAGTGAATGTGTGAAGGGGGAGGAAGGGCATTTCAAGCAGAGGGAATAGCCAGTAGAAGCTACCAGGTGTGAAATAAGCTGGTCCATCTGAAACTGCAAGTGGTTCCCTATGACTTGAGTGCAGGGGGTATGGGAGAAAGTGGGGAGCCCTTAGAAGGGATTAAAACACACACACATGTACAATGGGCAAAGAAGGGACCCTGGAGCCCCTGACCTGGATTTAAATCCTGATCTTCAGTGGATGACCTTGGGCAAGCCCTCCCCTGCTCTGGGCCTCTTGTCTATATGTTGGGGGAGGGAAAGTGTTATGGTCGTGTTCATCAAGGTCCTTGGTTGGGATTGTGTATGCTGAGCCCTGAGCACACAGGTCCCTCGGCTGTCTTTAGCAATGTGTACCTTCCTCATCTGCTATGACGCTCCCTCCTGGGGTCAAGCCCAGCCAGTCAACTCGGGAACTCCCAGGGTGTGGATAGGAGCCTGGTCGGGCAGGGGAAGGACACACTGGTTCAGCTAGTCTGGAAACTGGATAGGCCAGGCATCCAGATAGCTAGGAGACTCTTTCCCATCATCCGTGGGGTAGCTCAGCCCACCACACTCCACTGTGAGGGTGGGGCAGGGGGCAGTGCGAGCCAGAATAAGGAAGCCAGGTAGTGAGTACCTACTGTGAGCCAGGCCTGCGCCCCAACCAGCCGTTCACATGGTCTCATTTAACTCTCACCAAGATCCCTTCTGAAAATAAGGTCCCTTGTGAAATGGGACCTCATTCACATTTCACAGATGAGGGAAACCTTGGCTCTAGTTTGCACAGATAAAAAGCTTCAAACCCACAGGCAGAGACTGGGCTTTTTCTGTTCTTCATCCATTCTTCACTGGTTTCCTTAGCTCTACTTGAGGCTCATGACAAAGTAGAGGCAGCGCTCAGCATTCATTGCCCTCCGTTGGTTGAGGTGACTTCTAAGCTTGGGGTAAAGGTAGTACTAGGGGTGTCTTGTTCAAATTAAACCTCTTTTACTTGACACTCTAGCAGTTGCCTATTTGAGGCCTTCATACCTTTGCAAATGATGTTCCCACTGCTTGGAATGTTGTGATTTTTCTTTATCTACCTGGAAAACTCCTTTTTATTAATCAAAACCCACATTAGCCAGCACCTTCTCCTGGGAGCTGTCTATAACTGCCCTAGACAGAGCCAATTCCCCCCACCCCGGACCACCTAGGCCCCTTAGAACCTCCTTCTCATGCGCTCCCATTACAGATGGCTGTGCTTACATGGAGGCTTGTCTCCCCCTCAGCTAAGTGATTCCTCCACCACCACCTTAAGTGATCTAAGGACAGAGACTGTGTGTTTTTTTTTTTAAAGATTGTATTTATTTATTTATTTGACAGAGAGAGAGAGAAAGATCACAGGTAGGCAGAGAGGCAGGCAGAGAGAGGGGGGGAAGCAGACTCCCTGCTGAGCAAGAGCCCGATGTGGGGCTCAATCCCAGGACTCTGAGATCAGAACCTGAGCTGAAATCAGAGGCTTAACCCTCTGAGCCACCCAGGCACCCCGCAGAGACCGTTCTTATTTATCTTCAGGGCTCTCAGCCCTTATTATAGGCCCCAGCACACAGTAGGTGCTCAGGAAAGCCCGAATTTAATTGAAGACTATTTGATTTATAAAACTAGGTAATGTTTGTTGAGACTGTACTGTGTGCCATGTTCTAAATACTTCTCACAACAGCTTTGTGATGGTTGGTCATTATCCCTGCCTCATTGAAGTGGAAACTGAGGCTCAGAGAGGTTAAGTAACCAGCTATAGGCCACACAGCCAGGAAGTAGCATAGCTAGGTCCTAGTTAAAGCAAAAGTACCTAGTCTTAACTTATATATTATTGTTTTACAAACCAGCATGAGATGATTTGAACTGGTACTTAGATTAGCTTTTTCTTTTTTAATGGCTGATTATTTATCCGAGTATGTATTGGGAAAAAATAACTAGTATATCAAATTCACGTGTTCCTGGTAAACTTTTTTCCTTATAATTTCATTATTCATCTTTAGTCTTAAGACTAGATTCACTTGTTCATTTAAAAACCTTTGATAGTTGTATGTTTATGTTAATGTGTATTAGGGAGAATAAGTCATATATGAAACTCATGACCTTTGGCTGTGATGTTATTTCCTTTTAAAAAATGTTCTTTAAGTAAAAATAGCAATTGATTTAAATGAAAATTTCAAGTAAAAATAGTAAAGTAATGGTATTGAAAAAGTAAAGGTATTGAAAAGTTCACTCCACTGATCTAGAATGGGAGGGGATCTCTTGCCCATGACCTTGTGGCTCCTGGAGACAATGGAAAAGGTGGAGGATAAAGGTAGCCAGACCCTTAAGGACAGTGAAGGCTGTCCTGGTCCCAGCTTTTTCCACACCTACCACCTGTCCATTCCCTTTATCCTCTCCAACAGCCAGAGTGACCTCTGAAAAATGTAGGTCACATCCTCTTCCTGTCTTGTGAACCCCTCCAATGGCTTCCAGTTTGCATTTAAGAGAAAGAAAACTCTTCTCCGTGGCTGAGAAGGTCCTGTGTAACCCAGCCTGCTCCAACCTATTTTCTCTCTTCATTCACTGGCTGTGAGGAAGAGCTCAAGTTGTTCTCATTGCTAGTCCTGCCTCAGGACTTTTGCAAATGCTATTTCCTCTGCCTAGACCATTCTTTTTCCACATCTTCACATAGATGGCTCTTTCTCAGCAACCTCCCCAGAGAAGCCACCCTCCCCACAACTAAAAGTGGTACTCACAATCCCATCACACTGGCTTGTTGATCTCAACAGCACCTTTACTACTTTTTTATTCCCTTTCCTTTAAAAAAAAAAAACCAGAAAACACAGTGTAGTTCTTGTTTCATTAGAGCAAGAACTCTGTCTTGCCGCTACTATGCCCCCAGAATCGTGTCTGGCACATAGTAGGTGCCCAATAAGAATTTGTTGGGCACATTCATGGGGAGTGGCGGCTGAAAGCACAGGAGAATGGGTTTAATTAAGCTCACGCATCCACAACTGGGAGGCGAGCTTCTCCGAAAACAGCTGTTGGCTTGAGGTTCTCCAGCTGAACAGTCCAGGCAGCTGAAACCGAAAATGCAGATGGAATTAGTCACCCTGGGAGCTTGGTAACGCTGGCATCAAATGTTCTCCTACCCAAACACATCACAACACTGCGGGCCCCTGCGTCGCCACGGCCCCAGGTGGCAGCTCTGGCATTTGGGAGCGGGGGGGGGCAGCTGAGCAGTGTGGGCAGGGGGCCAGGAGCTGAGTGTATGGAATGAGGCAAGCTGAGGGCCACGTAGAGGGTCGCCTGGCCTGGGGACAGGCATCGATTGGCCAGGGAGGGCTTCTGAGCACAAACCTTGAGAAAGTGGCCTTGGAAAAAGAAAAACTCTGCTCGTAAACTGAAGCAGACCACTTGGTTGTGAAATGTATTTCCATGACACTTTGTGAGCTTGAAAGGCTGAAATTTTCCCCTTTCTTTTTGTTTTATAACAGCGTTATTGAACTATAACTCACCATTTACTTCACCCATTTAAAAGGTCCAGCTCAGTGGCCTTTGGTGTGCCCACAGCTTTGTAGCCACCACCAAAATCAGCTTGGGAACATTTCCTTTTCCCCCCAAATAAAAAATAAACCCCCTCCCTATTAGCAGTCACTCCCTATCTGCCCCCCCAACACTAGGCAACTACAAATATCCTTTCTGTAGATTTCTCTCTTCTGGACATAATATAAATGGAATCAGCTATTGTGACTGGCTTCTTCTGTGTAGCATATTTTCCAGGTTCATCCATGCTATAGGATCTACCTTCATTCCTCATCATGTCTAAATAGTCCATTGTATGAATTCGCCACATTATATGACTTATGTGTATTCATTCATTGTTTATGGACACATGGGTTGTTTCCATTTTTGGAGTATTATGACTAATGCTGCAATGAATATTCAACAAATTTCATGGTGACATATGTTCTCATTTCCTTTGGTATATATCCAAGAGTGGAATCTACTTTCTTCTAAAATGGAAAAAAAAACAAACCATCACCCTAAAGTCAAAATATGTATAGTGTGGAGTAGATGTAAAATGCCACTTGCATGGGCGCCTGGGTGGCTCAGTGGGTTAAAGCCTCTGCCTTCGGCTCAGGTCATGATCTCAGGGTCCTGGGATCAAGGCCTGCGTCGGGCTCTCTGCTCAGCAGGGAGCCTGCTTCCTCTTCTCTTTCTGCCTGCCTCTCTGCCTACTTGTGATCTCTCTCTCTCTGTCAAATAAATAAATAAAATCTTAAAAAAAAAAGAACAAAAAAACAAAAGAACAAATAAAATGTCACTTGCAGCTACGATTGAACAAGTGAACCTCATGAGTGTGGGGGCCGCAGCTGTGCCTTGCACATGCTAGAAGATCAATGAGTATTTTTGAAAGAATGCCCAAAATATTACTCATTCTGATGTTCCCAGTGAAAAGGCCTGGGTGTGGAAATGTGACAAAAATGGATCTTTATCCATTCATTTATTCAATAACTAAGCACATAGTAGCTCAATGCCACTTGAATTTCATCAGCTGTGTAGTTTCACAGACAAAGATGGAAAAACCCAGTCTCTGTGTGAGGCACACGGTCTAGAAGGGAAAACAGATAAAGAATCCCAGCACCATGGCACAGGAAGAGAAAGAAGTCCCTCATCTGTCGGAGACACTTAGTCTCTGTCCCCCAGTTCCTGGTGTGAGATTCTCCTTGTCCCTAGGGCAGAAGTAGCAGTGGACGAGAAGGCTCTGCCTTCAGGAGGACCTAGGTTTGCCTTGAAGGACTCATCCTTGGCTTGCCTGTGGTCCTGTCTTTTAGTCTGATATCAAGGACTTATATTACTCTTTTATGGAAGAAAGAACATCTTGCCTTTGCCTTTCTCTTGCTCTCTCGAGAACAGTAAGCTGTGCCTGGGAGCCTGGGTTCTGAAATGAACAAAGACAATTTCTGTCTACTTTAACCTCCAGCCTGGCAAGGCCCGGGGTCCACAAGCAACCAGTGGGATAAGAGGACTTGGAGGGGGATGCCAGTAACGGAAGTGCCCTTGGGATTCCTGTCAGAAAATACACACCCTCTGGGTTTCCTTAACTTACCAGACACACTCTTCCATCAGTTTTTGGTATATTTCTTGTCTTTGAGTATTTTCATGTATATTTCTTTTTATTTTTTAATTTTTAAAAGATTTTATTTATTTATTTGACAGGGAGAAACACAGCCAGAGAGGGAACACAAGCAAGGGGAGTGAGAGAGGGAGAAGCAGGCTTCCTGCGGAGCAGGGAGCCCAATGTGAGGCCCGATCCCAGGTCTCCGGGATCATGACCTGAGCTGAAAGCAGACGCTTAATGACTGAGCCACCCAGGCGCCCTATATTTCTTTTTCTAGAGAACATATTCACTTGTTCATTTGTAAGCATTTACTGAGTACCTACTCAGTAAGTAATGAGTGCCAGGTCTTCAGAGGACAAGGATACGAGTAGGACTTTCCCTTAGCCCCCAAGTGTCTCTTGTCTAGCAAGAGAGACAAGTGAATTCCAGAGAGCCTTGAGTATGTGCTGTGGGGGTACTTCCCAGAAGATCTATTGTTATTTAATTGTTATTTACATCACAGATAATTTTCTCTTTTAGAATATATAAACCCACACATATATATCTTGTATCTTAGTCACATAGCTCATATATATTCTGTTCTCATTGGATTATGCATAATTTTGTATATTGTTTTTGTTTTTAAAGTTTATATTTTTACTTCTCTGGTCAAAAATATTTTAAATTTTTCTACTCTATCTTTGGGTTTATAGCAATATATTTTACCTTTTTAAAAATGATTTTTTTCTCATTTTCATGATAGTACATTTTCTATGAAAAAAATTTAGAAAATATCGAAAAAAGAAATTCATAAATAAGAATTACACATACTTTCACACCACCGAGACAAGACTTGTCTATCTGTTGTAGTCTTTTCTTCTAGTCTCTTTCTAGTCTCTTTCTATGTAGTGTTAGCTTAATCTTCTCACTAAGACACAGATAGTTTCACGTGTTTAATCTTAGTGATGCTGGTAGGGGCACAGGTGTCTTAGAGGCTGAAGCACTTACACCTCCCTTCCCAGAGGAAGGCCTCAATTTTTTTCTTCCTCTCTGGGTCACCAGCTCACCCCATCCCAGCTACTAAATTCAGGAGCCCCAAGGCATAACCAGCCAAACCCTTGGCAGTGAGGTTTCTAGGTAGACCCAGGACTAGGGCTCTGAGGCTGTGCCCAAGGTCAGGGAATTGGCCTGGCTCCAGAACCAGAGCCCTCACTCACCCCAAGGTGGGAGTTGGGGGAGACAGCAGGTGAATTACTGGGGCGGTGGGGGGGGGGTCATACCTCCTCTCCCCCAGCAAAGGTTCTAAATAAGGCCCTGGAATCTGCTGTGTCAAGAGACAGCTGAGAATCCATGTGGCCCAGTGTCCTCCGCAGCTGGTCCCAGGCTGATTTGTGAGGGGTGGGGACGCAGGAAAGCCAAGACCCACCATGCGGCATTTTGCCACCCTCTAGACTCTCCGTGAAAGAACGGCATGTGAGATACATGAAACGTGAAACCCAGCCTGGGAAATGGAAGTCCAGGTTCTCCTTATTGAGTGGTGGTGACCAGTTTGTCGCCAAGCTGGAAATAAAGAACAATCACAAGAGGTTTGATTCTGTGAGCAGTCTCACAGAACCTTCGCAACAGCCCTAGGAAGCACCTGTCCCTGCCTCCTTTACACTCAGGCAGAAACTGAATCTGGGAGTCTGGGAGAGGTGCGTGTCTTGTCCGTGGTCACGCAGGGTTGAGGTGACTCTAAGATGGGCACTGTTTACCCCTGTGCTCTCCTGCCCCAACCCTGCGGCCACCCAGGCCCTGTGCGTGGCTTCTTTCTCTCCAGGCACTGAGTATTTAATTCTGATGAAGTTCCTCCTCTGCCCTCCACCTCCCCTGCCCCTCCTTCCTCCATCCCTGCATGGGTAGGAAACACGGGCCTCTAGCCTTGGCCTTCACATATAAATATTTGGCTAACAAATTAATAAACACAGAGAGCAGGAGGCCTGCAGATAAAATGAGGCTGGAGCCCAGTCCTCTACCACAGGTATCTCTGTCATGTGGGTGTGTGTGCATGTGGGGGTGCGTGCGGGGGAGGGGTTGGGGGGCAGTCGGTGAGGGGGCTGGTAAAAGAGGTGGTGGGGCTTGGTGGCTTGACACACAGACTCTGGAGCCAGGCTGCCTGGGTCTGAATCCCAGCTTCTTAGCTGTGTGACCTCAAGCAAGCTACTGCCCCTCTCTGGGTCCCTCCCCTCCTCTGTAAAATGGGCGCATGGTATGTAGTCCATACCTCCTAATTCGTGCAATAGCACGGGTTCGGGAGCCCGCACAGTGCCCGGCATGTAGCCAAAGCTTTCGGAGTGAAATAGAACATTAGGGAAACTGAGTCAGGATTCCAAGATGAAGTCACTTTGTGACAAGGAAGGGACTACCTGCACCAGGAGGATCCTCAGAGGGGGAAGCATATGAACTGTTCTGGAATTCTCCTGCCTAAAACCCACCGGTGACTTTTCTGCTGTCCTCAGAACCAACCCAGAGCAGGTTTGTTTGTTGTTTCTGTGGCTCACAAGGCTCCAGGCAGTCTGGAACCCAAACTAACCTCCCAACCTCACCCCCACAGACTTGCTCTGCTCACATCTTTGCCACCAGGAACTCACTACCCCACCCCCTCCCAACAGCAGCTCAGCGCCAAACCCCAGGGCGGGGTGTGACTCTTCTCTCTCACCCTATAGTCTGTACCACGCGGCTGCCTCAAAGATGTCCTTACACCGGCCACCTCTCATGGGAGCCACTGCCACTCATCCCCAAGGCCTGGCAGGGTCTCTGCAGCAGGAACGTCCTCCCTTCTGCTCGCATCCTTGGCCCACAGGCAGCCAGAAAGATCCTTTCAAAACACACTCTGATAGTACCACCTCTCTGCACTCAACAAGTAGCTTCCCATTGTACTTGCAGGAAAACCCCAAATCCTTATAGCTCGCCCAGCTCCCCACCTTAGGGTCCAGCTCCCTTCAGCCCCGTCTCCTCCTGCCTGGTCACTCACCTGCTTTCACCAAACAGGCCTCCTTGCTGTCCCTCTTAGAGCCTGTGCACCTGCCATTTCCTCCCTGGAAATGTCTTCCACCAGATTCTCCCATGGTGGGTGCTGTCCCTTCCAGGTCTCTGCCCAAATATCACTTCCTTAGGGCTTCCCAGGACCTCCATGTGCAGTGCCCCTCAAGTCTCACACAGACACCCTAATACCCTATTCACCCTTCTCCTGCCTTAGTTTTTCTTCAAAGTGCTTATTTCCACCTGAAATTATTTTATTTATAAAATGTATAAATAATTTTAAAAATTTACAATATTGTCTGTCTAAAGCATAATGTGTAGGAGAGCATGAATATTGCATGAATAAAAGAGGGAAAAAGGAAAGGAATCAGGGGCCAGATCTGGCTGGGTGGAGACAAGAAGGAGGGAGAGGTGAACTCCAGGCACTAGGATCCATGGCGGGATGGCCGATCCAGATCAGGGAGCCAGCACCAGGCTCTGTGGAGTGAGGATGGGGTTGACTTTTGGAACAAAATATATGGGGCTTTAAACACCAGAAAGAGGAACTGTGGAACCCACAAGTAGAATTCCATATTGGCTCTAAAGCCTCTTCCTTCTCACTGGAAGGCAAGTTATAGCTTCTGGAAAAGACAGTGAGGGTCAAATCCTATAGATCATATTCTAGCCTTGGCCTGAGCTGCTCTCCTGACCATCCTCTGAGCCGGGAGGGTGTGGACTCCGGGTCTGGGGCCAAGGAGGAACTCAGCGTCACACCCTCTGGAATGCTGTGGCTGCGATTAACTTGCTCCAGATTTGCACAGTTCCCGTCAGAACATGAAACCAGAGGAAAAAATCCACGAGGCCCTGATTGATCAGCGCAGAACTTAGCAACGGCACAACAAGCTGTAGCCAGCCCACTGCTACAGTGAGGGGCTTTCCACTGGGCCCAGCGCTTGGGAATTCTGAGCCGGCTCTGCTCGCTCTGGCTGACCTGCGGGGTCCCAAGGCTCACCCCACTGGCCATTACGGTGAGAAGAGGAGTCTTGTGCTGCACCCACAAGGGCTCCTAGAAATGGCTTACAGTCCGTATGGGGGTCCTGAGAAGGGAACTCTGGTGGCTGTCCGCAGACTTGGCCACCTTGGGCACCCTCCCTGCTGGTTGATGGGCTAACCAGGTCCACACCTTTGCCAGGAGCTGACAAAAGCAGGGGGGACTTCAGAGTTCCAGAAACATCCAGATCATTCCAGTGTTTCACAATGAGTCACAGCCTCCTGTCTTCACCATCACATCTGGACAGCAAGAACCTTGGCTGGTTCCTGACCCAGTTCCCCAGCCCCTCCTCCAGGCCAGCTGCACACTCACTTGGCCAGCATGATGGTATCATAAGATATCTCAGCATACAGAAAAATTCATAAAATCATATTGCAGACAAGTATCCCTCCTATTTAACTCAATGATTTACCTTCTTTGCTTCCATCTTTCTCCTTCTCTTTAGAAAGAGAAGGTATCAAGTGTAAAAAACCCGTTTGAGCATGGCCATGGTGGGTAGCAGTGGTGGGGTACCCCGGCCCAGCTGGGGAGACAGCAGACCCACAGAGCTGGAGGGAGGGCTCTGAAAGGGGGAACATTGCTATATCTGAGCCTGTTGCATCTGTCATGCTAATGAGAGGGTGCCTGGCAGATAGTGGGGATGATGGATCTGGCACAAAATAGGTACTCAGGAAGCAATAGTTTTCCTGATACTGTTGCATCCCGTTCACCCACCGCCTGGGAGGCAGCGGTCTGAAAATGGGAAAGAGATGCCAAGAGCAGGTCTCAGAATCACTTGGCCAGTAAGGGAACCAGGACTAGAAGCTTTGCTGGGAGCAGAGAGAGGACAGCCACTGGTCCCTTCTCCCCCACAGTGCCCTCCCTTCCTGGGAGTGCAGAAACAAGGGCTGTGTCCAGGCTTGGGTCCCCCAAAGGGATGCTGAAGGTGAGGACCCACAGGAGAACAGTGACTGGAGGAAAGTTGCCTTGATTTCCCTGACACAGCCGTCTGGGGAATTCGAGGCAAGGGCACGGGGTCCTCCAGGGATGGGGATCTCCGGGCTCACCCTGACGACCCTTTGCAGCTGTCCTGGTTGAATCTGCTCATGGTCTTGCTGCAGTGGCGGGGTGGGGAGGGCCATGTTAGAGCAGACGTGTTGCAGCTGAGGGTCTCCAGGTGATGTGAATGAGAGGATTCAGAATGTGGGAATGCACTACCCCCACACCTATTTGCCTGACTCCTGATGTTAGTGGCTTGCCATTTACTAAAGATTAGGATCCAGTCTTGTCCTCCAAGGACCCTGCCTTAGGCCCCCATCTCAGAGGTGGGGCAGTGGCGGGGGGGTCCCTCAGGAGCCCCATGTCCCCGGATGGAGTCCCTGCCCTAGCAGTGATTAGCTGTGTGGCCCTTTGCCGGTAGGTCCCCCCTACCCCTGTCTTCATCATCTTCGAGCTATGAGGATTAAGTGATCATTGTGGCGTATTCCCAATACCACATATAGGACAGTCTTTGCTCCAGTGCTCCTGCCTCCCTCCACACCACTGTTGTTCTAAAGCGGCGTTTTTTCATAGTGGGGTTCCCCACATGGCCAGCAGCAGTGTCACCTGGGAACCTGTTAGAAATGAAAATTCCCTGGCCCCACCCCAGATGTCCTGAATCAGGAACTCGTGGGTGGGGCCCAGCAGTCTGTGTTTAACAAGCCTTCTGGGGAATTCTGATGCTTGCCTGTGTCTGGGAACCACTTTTTTAGGGCATCGACCTGACTGTGTCATGTTCTCGCTCTAGACCCTTCCATGGCTCCCCATGGCCTTCTGGATGAAGTCCAAGGATCTAACCAGTGGTTGAAGCCCTCCCCTGCTGGCCCTGACTGACATGACATGGCCCGTTTCCCCTAATCCGATGGCAGGCTGCTGGAGGGCAGTGGTGGTGACTCATGTCTCGGTCCTGTGTGGCTGGCCCCCAGCTGGGCTGGCAGGCTTCACAGAAGGTAGGAGAAGATGATGGCCATGCCGACTTCACGAGTGACTCCTGTGGCATTCCAAGGTTCAGATTCTGGCCTTCGCTCTGTTGCTGTGTGAACCAGGCACGTTGCTTCACTGTTTGGAGCCTCAGTGTCCTCATCCACCAAATGGGCATAATAATCATGTCTGCTTAGGTTACTGTGAGGATTAGGTACACTCACCTGTGCAAGTTGCTCAGCCTGGTGCCTGGCAGGGGGCCTTAGAGAATCAAGGCTCCACTATCCTTTATCCTAAACTTGGGGCTGGAGGTTTTAGAATTTCGAGGTTTTCAGATTTTAGAAGTCTGCCATACCCAATACAACACAGCCCAGTGTGTGTGTTTGTGTGTGGGGGGTTATTAAAAACAACAACAACACTGATTATACCACAATGTTTAGATATGCAAAGTAACTGTAGGTAAAAAAGACTATCAGTAAACAGCTTCTCATCAGTTTAGGTCATGCTGAGGCTCTTGGACTTCTCCAGAAGGGAGCCATCGAAAGGTTTAGAGCACAGGGCTCACATGGGCATATATGCCCTAAAACATCAGTGGTCGATCATGGTGTTCATCAGAATCCCCCATAGGGCTTGGGAAGCCGGCCTGTTGAGTGCATACACAGTCCGTTGGGCCTTCTGGAAGCCTGTGAGGAAGGCTCGGTCCCTCTCTGACTTTACAAAACATCGTACACAACACTGAGGCTCAAGGAGATGAAATTACTTGCCTGTGGCCCCAAAGCTAAGTTGGAGGAGAGGATTGGGACTTGCCAAATGGGTTTTGGGGCCAATTTACAAAAATCTTTGGTTTTCAGGGATGAACTCCCCTCTGGCTGACTTCAGTGAGAAGCCCATGACAGAGTTAAAGAACATAGGCTTTAGGATTCAGATTGGCTCCACAATTTCCTAGCTGTTCATTTCAGCCAAGTGACCTAGCCTCAGCGAGCCTCAGTTTCCCCATCTGCAAATCAAGGCTAGCAGCTGTTCTTTGACAGGGTTGAGGGAGGAGGTGCTGGGATGAAGGGGGCTGGGCACTGTAGGCGCTCAGGAGGGGAGCATCAGGGCTGGCTCTGCTCTCCTCTGGGGTGTCAGGCTGAGCCCCAGAATTCCGCAGGCCCCACCCCCAGCCCACACCCCAGCGTGCCTGGGCCTGGGCCCTGGAACGAAGAGGAACCCTTCCGGCCTGTGTTGCCCAAATATTGTGGAGGCCTGTTGGTGCCTCTCCATGGTGACAGCACCCCAAGTTGGATGTCCTCAGGCACCCACAGGTGATGTTCTATCCCCGGGACACTGCAGGAAACAGGTTGGTGTGGTCAGTGCCATCTGAGTGACACCATAGGGGCAGCTGGGACTCACGTCTTCCCAGAACCCAGCAATTCAGTGCTTGGTAAGCCCAAGTCTGTGTGCTCCAACGCTTCTCTTTCCAGCTACCTCAGAAGCAGTCGCATTTCCAGTCCAGGCACTGACTCTGTCTCTTTCTCTTGAAAACTCTTTCAAGTTTGACATTTGCTGAGCACCACAGCGGGTTGCGGAGCTCAGAGTTCCAAAGCCAGAGGTTTGGGTTCAAAGCCCAACTTGGCCCGTGACCAGCGGTGTGATGTTGGCCATGCTGCTTGGCTTGGTGTCTTCAAGTCCTGCAAAGGATCTGACCTTCTGGAGACCCGTCCTTCTGATCAAAACCTCAGAGACATCTGGGACTCTGTGCTGTCTTTCATGCCCACATCTGATCTGTCAGGACATGCGGTCCACTCCACCTTCAGAAATATCCAGATATCCAGAATTCAGTGATCTATTCCCCTCCCCAGTTCAACCACACTGCTCAGAGTTGCCGCGCCTCTCAACTCCCTATTCTTTCTGCTTCCACTTTGGCTCACCGATAGCTCATTCTCAATGCCCTGCAACCCAAGGGAAAACCAAAGTCCTCCCAGCGGCCCACGGGTCCACACCACATGTCCTCGCCCCCCTGCCTGCTTTGCCTCTTGCCTCTGCCCTCACTCTCTCTGCCGGCCACCCTGGGCTCCTTCGAACACCCTGGGTACACTCCTGCCCTAAGAAGTTGCCTTGCTATTCTCTCTGTTCGGAATGCTCTTCTCCTAATACAGGCCTGGCTTGCTTTCTCATCTTTGAGTCTTTGATTAAATACCATCTTAACTGACTCCAATATTTAAAGGACAGCCCACCCCTCCCCTCGATCCTCTGTATACCCCTCCTTGCTTTATTTTTTCTCATGGCCCTAATCACTATTTAACACATCCTCTATTTTACTTGTAGGTAACTCCTTCTACTAGAATGTAAACTTCAGAGGGCATGGGATTTTGCATCTTTTGTTCTCATCTCTATCCCCTGAACCTACACCGGCATGTGTCCCACAGTAAATATGTAACTAATATTGTCTAATGAATGACCACATGAATGAGTAGTGCAAACTATGGTTTTGTTGTGAGGATTAAATGAGTTTAATGCAAAGTATTTGGAACATGCAGAGCTCGTAGGAGGTGCTCAGTTTGGGTTGGTTGCTGTTGGGGTGCAGATCTTGCTCCAGAGAGCTCAGAGTGCAGCGACGGGAGAGGCTGGCCATCCACCTGCCAGGACGATGTCTTGGAAGAAACCTCAACAACACATGCTGACTCTGGGGCTCTGAAAGGGCCCAGGGTGTTCTGGAAATGCCGAGCAGCCAGGTGAGCAGGAGTAGGGTGGTGGAGGGGCCCCAAAGGAGGTCAGGCTGTCTGCAGCCCATGTCATGAAAGGCCTGGAATGCCAGGCCAAGGAGGTGAGCCATCTCTTGGGGCAATGGGGAGCCTCAGGAAGGCCCGGGGTGCAGCTGGGTGGGAAAAGAATGTGAAGACTGAAAACCAAGACCTGTGTCCTTCAGGGTCTTAGAGGGGAAGGTCATGACCTTGAAATAAAAGGCTGCAGCAGTGAGGGGTGGGGGGAACAAGGACCTGAGCTCTCCCTACAAGGACAGTCTCCATTCCGGCCCCATGGTGAGGGTGCCCTTTCTGGTGAGCAAGAGAGTTCCTCTAGTGACCCCGCCCTGCACTAGCCCAACATAGGGGAGGAAGCAAGTAGCCCACCTCGGGCAGTTTTCCAGCAGAATTGCCCAGATGCGAGGGAGAAAGGGAGAGCCACGGGACTGTGTGGCTCCCTGAGCGGCAGGAGGGGCAGAGACAGGGTCTCCACGAGGGGCAGGGAGGTGGGCTCTGTGGGCTGGGGGCCTCTGGGGAGAGCACGTTCACCAGTTCCTCCACCGTGAGCTCAGCGATCACCTACTATGGGCCAGGACCGTGCTGGGGTCTGCCTGGGCTGGGGCCACGGTGTAAGCAAGGCCCCTGCTGATGTGGGGCCAGCAGTCCGGCGCAGGAGGCAGCAAATCCATGAGGAGCAGACACACGATACTGAATTGCAAACATGAGACCTGCTCTGAAGGGAATTTGCCTTTCATGGGAGAGATTGGCACAGACTGGAGGCTCAAGGGAAGGCCTCTCAGGGAAGATGACTTTAGCCAATATCTGCAGGGTTAGCAGGAAGTCTTTAAGCCAAGAGTGAGAGGAAGAACACTCCAGGCAGAGGGAATGACTGGCCACTTCCAGTCGAATGGTTTTCAAGATGAGGTGGGGTTTTCCAGGGCCGCTCAGAATCTGCACTCAGGGAGTCCACTTTTAGCAGCAAAATTGTTTTAAGTGAGGCCCAGTGTCATACTCACTGTGGTCTCCTCTGCCCTTCAAAAAACGTTTATCACCTTTTCCACCATGACAAAGGGAAAAAGGGTCTGGCCAAGCAAGGATTCAAGAGGCAGAGAGGTAAAGTCAGCACGTTCTCCTCTGGAGGTGGGAATAATCTTACCAAAGAACAGAAGGAAAATTCATTAAAGTGTCTCATTCATTTAAGTATTTATTGAACACCTACTATGCACCAGGCATTATGCTAGTGCAGGGCATGTAGCTGTGAATAGGATGAAGTCTGTACCTCCCAAAGTTTATGGTTTAGCAAGAGACCAACAATTACCAAGAAAGTGAATAAAAATGACATTTCAGAGGCACCTGGGTGGCTCAGTCGGTTGGGCATCTTCCTTCGGCATGGATCGTGATCTCAGGGTCCTGGCATCAAGCCCCGCATCGGGCTCCCTGCTTGGCGGGGAGGCTGCTTCTCCTGCCCGCTGCTCCCTGGGCTTGTGTATGCTATCCCTCTCTCTCGAGCTGATAAATGAATAAAATCTTTAAAAACTTTAAAAAAATATTTCAGGAGTGAGATGCAAATTGCTATGAAGGAAATAAGGCCAGAATGGTCTAGAGAGTGGTGGTTGGTGGTCAGGTAGGGTCTCTTTGAGAAAGTGATATTTGAGCTGAATAAAGTGAGGGAGGAATTGGGTGTCTGGTTAGCTCAGTTGGTTAAGCAACTGCCTTCAGCTCAGGTCGTGATCTTGGAGTCCCAGGATTGAGTCCTCCACTGGGCTCCCTGCTCAGTGGGGAGTCTGCTTCTCCCTCTGTCTCCTCCCTCATGCTGTCTCTTGCTCTCTGTCAAATAAATAAATAAAATCTTTAAAAAAAAAAAGTGAGGGAGGAAACCTGAGAGGATGTGAGGTAAAGAATTCCACACTGAGGGAAGAGCAAGTGGAAAGGCCTCGGGGCTAGGACAGTTTAATTGACTCAGGGAGAAGCCAGGAAGCTAGCATAGCAGCAGTAATATAAGGAAGCAGAGTGGTAGTAGGAGAAGAGGTCAGACAAGTACTGAGAGCTAGCTCATATAGGGCTTTCAGTCTCCTCAGGGGCATTGAGGCCCTAGAACTGTCATAGATGTCCTAGGATTCAAGCCAAGTGTCTGCTCTCAGGCACAGACCAATAAGATATCTGCTCTCCGCAGTCTGTGGTTTCACATCCCACCAGCCCTCCTCCTCCTCTTGTCGAAGTCCCTCCTTCTGGAACATTCCATAAGTCCAGTTTGGGTGACAGTGATGGCTGCAGAGGTGGAAGGCTATAGCCAGGGATCTTCCTGCCTTTGGAGAGAGGGCTGCAGCTGGAGGCCTAAGGTCCTCCCATCTTAGGTGTAGCTCCTCTATTTCCAGTCAGTATACTGGCTGCTTTCGCCACTGCTCACTCTGGATACCCCTCCCTGTCTGGCCTGATCAAAAGTCCCTACACCCCACACTGAGCCTCCTGGGAGATCCAGGCTGTCTACTGATCACTGACCAGCCTTGTTCTAAGTCATCTTCTTGCATCTCTGCGAACACCCAACCCTGCTTCTTATCCTTTGCCTTCAAGTCTGGGCTTCCACTATGTACCTCCTCTCAGCTCAGCTGTCTCTTAGCTCTGGCCCCATCAGCTGGTGACATGTCCAACTGACAGCCAACTAGTTGATCCCCTGTTAGAGACGATGGTGTTGGGAGTTTGCCCAGTGTTGACACACACCTTCTGGCAGGGGGAATGGGGATGAAAAGAAATGGGCCCTCGGGAGCTTGCTGGTGGCAGGGGCGACAGCTGTAAAGACTTGGCTAGGGGAGTAAAGCCCTCCAGCTACACTATCCCTACCACCTACCCTCCACCCCCAACAGCCATCTTCTTTTGACTTGTGGCCTACAGTTTTTTAAATTTTATTTGGAAAAATGTGAAATCCACAGAAAGGTAAGAATGGTTCCAGAAACACCTCTCTTTGCTTCACCTGAGCAGTGGTTCTGAGCTAGGGATGGTTTTGCACCCCGGAGGACAGGTCTGGAGGCAAGATCTAGAGATACTTTGGTGGCTAAGACCATGAGGTGCTCCTGCCTTCCAGTGCATCGAGGCCAGGGACGCTGTTCAACAAGCTATAATACGTGCCATGTGGTGACCGTCCCTCACAACAGAGAATTTTCTAGTTCCCATCACAAGCAAAAAAAGGTCTAGTGATGGATGTTAACTAGACTTATTGTGGTGATCATTTCTCAATATACACATATGTCCAATCATTCTGTTGTACTCCTAAAATTCATACAATGTTGTATGTCAATACTATTTCAACAAAGAAAAAGAGAGACATTGAAATAAAACCACAATGAGAGTTGTGAATGAAAGTCTGCGAAAATGTATAATATGCAAATATTAACCACAGAAAACTGGTGTAGCCATATTCTTATCAGACAAATAGATTTTAAGCAACTATATTAATAGGGTTACGAGGGAAAATACATAGAATTAAAGAGAAAATTCTTTAAGAAGGCACAACAATCATAAATGGCTATGCATGTAAAAGCATACCCTCTAAATGTGTAAATGGAGAAATGTACAAACCCTTAAGTAATTTAGGATATTTATACTATAACTGTCAAGCAGACAAAAGAGAGGATATAGACTATCTCAGAAACAAAATATATGATCTTTATTGTAGATAGATAGATAGACTCCAGCAGAGGCTGGGGGACTTCCTCTTACACAGCGTGGTACTAAATCTCATGGTATTTGGGCAATTGTCCCCTAACAGCACTGGAGATGACATATTAATGCCAGCTCAACTCTTAATGCAAAATGATGAATTTGGAATTGCCATGTGAACGTAGAAAGAAAGAAAGAAAGAGAGAGAGAGAGAGAGAGAGAGAAAAGAAAAGAAAAGAAAAGAAAAGAAAAGAAAAGAAAAGAAAAGAAAAGAAGAAAGAAAAGGAAGAAGGGAGGAAGGAAGGAAGGGAGGAAGGAGAGAGAAAGAAAGGAAGGAAGAAAAGAGAAAAAAGCATTTTATGGTTCAAAATGTCAATAATGACAAGATTGAGAAATCCTGCTCTAAATGAACCAATGATAAATGTTTGACTCATACACTTAAATCTATTTTTTCTCCTCCTTCTTGTTCTTTTTCTTCTTGTTGCCCTCCTCTTTCTCCCTCCTTTTCCTTCTTTTGTCGAGCTCCTTCAGAGTAAATTGTAGACATCCTGACGCTTTGTCCCCAAATACTTCCTACAGGTGTAGGTGCCTCCCTACATAACCACAGTACACATTTGATGCAAAATGATGATCTTGTATACAGTTTACAAACTCAGACATTGCCAACTGTCCCAGTAATATTCTTGATTGCCTTTCTTTTTGTCACCCGGAATCCAGCCAGGGTAGCGTCTATGTTCAGCTGTCCTGGCCTCTTTCCCTCCTTCCATCTGGAACAGTTAGTTCCTCAGCCCCTCTGTATCTCTCATGACCTTGACATTTCTGCAGAGTACACGCCCATTGTTTTGCAGCACGGCCTTGTCCTTCAGCATGGGCCTGTCCAGTTGTTTCCTCATAATCAGATCCAGGTCCTACATTTTTGGCAAGGACTCCCAACAGCCTTGCTCAGTTCTCAGTGAATCATATCAGGAGGCATGTGATGTGTGATGGTCCCAATAGATCTCTTGGCTAAGCTGATGTCCGCTCTGCCTCCTTTCTCTCCTATAAAGTCTTGCTTTCACCTTTTGGGATTAATAAGTAATATGGAGGCTGATGTTTGGAGACTGTCTATATCCTGCTATCTCCAGCAAACTACCCCCTGTCATGATTCTGACCTAAATCCATTTTCACTCTTATGGAGCCAAATGGTTTTCTCACTCCATTGTTCCTTGATGATTCTGACCCGATGATTTGCCAGCATCTATTGATGATAAATGAATTCATTTTTACTATAGCAGTTGTCCACTGATGCCTTTATGCTCCATCATTCCCTCTTCACTTATTAATTGGCATTCTTCCGTAAGGAAGAGCTTTCCCTCCTCCTCCCTCTCTCCTTCCTTCCTTTATTTTTTCTTTATATTTACCAGGGTGAATTCATGGACTTTTAATCAATATGTCACAATCCATTGTCATCACTGCTCAATGCTCAATTGTCTTCTATACATCAGTCCTCAAAATTGTTCCACAGTTGGCAGCAGTGGCCTCTTCTAGCTGGCTCCCGCACCTTTTTGGTGTATCTCCATCATTCTTTGGTCATTTCCGTACTTTCTGCCAAAACTTGATGTTCCAGGCTCATCTTGTCTTTGTCCCGTTTCAGTCTTGGAAACATCCATTTCCCCAAATTGCCCTGGTTCCTTTTACTGGGGAAGGATATTTATGAGCCGAGATCTGTGTGCTCATTGTTACTTGGGTGCCATTGATCCTAGACCCTTTCAGCAGGAAGAACTAGAAATCAACATTCATTTGTGTTTTAATGTATTTACATTTTGAGCTCATACTTACTTACGCGTTAGATTCCAGTCTAACACCAAAGGCTTCTTTCTCATCATCTCCCTCCTGTATTTGGACCTCCCCCTCCGGAAAATCCTAACACTTCAACATTAATTAATGCATTTGCTCATTTGCTCAGTGCTACAAAACAGCTGCAGACCTAGTGAGAAACAGGAAGCCCTATTACATGAAGTTCAGGCTGTCTTTCCACCTCGATTTGTTCTTTGTCCCCTCTCTGTAGTATCACACTGTCGCAGGGATAGGATATCAGTTTGTTATAGTAAGATGAATTTGTTTTGATTTGGATTTAATTTTGGGTTTTTCTTAGTGTTATTGATTTGATTGAACACCTTGGTTAATTCTTCTCTGCCTCTATTTCCCACGATGTTGGACAATGTCCTGAGCTAAAAATGCTGTGTGCTGCTGGTGTTTCTGGGAGCTACTTGTGCTTCAGAGTTTCCCCTGCTGCATCTCTGGCAGAGATGATTTTTATTTTTATTTATTTTTTAAAAGATTTTATTTATTTGAAAAAGAGACAGAGCACACACACACACATGCATGAGCAGGGGGAAGGGCAGAGGGAGAGGGAGAAGCAGACTCCTGATAAGCAGGGATTTTCCCCATATGGGGCTCTATCCCAGGACCCTGAGATCATGACCTGAACGGAAGGCAGACGCTTCACTGACTGAGCCACCTGAGTACCCCTGGCAGCGAAGATTTTTATATTGGCACTAAGTAGCAATAAATCACCTGGTGAGAAGTGCGTTCTTTTTCTGATTGCCCTTCATTCTCTGACTTCTGGAGGAAAGTGTCAGGTTGCAGCTACTGTGGCTTCAATGGCTCTCTAGCACTCACTCACCTCTCTTAGTAACAGAGCTGGAGGCCTCCGACACAGAGCCTGCAGAAGGCAATGCTATTTAGGTAGCAGACACCATCGGGTTATTCACCCTTCATTTCTCAGTGCCAGACTGCCTGGTTAACTTTGCTGCTTTCCAGCTGTGACCTTGGGGAGTTACTTAAGGTCACCATGCTTCAGTTTGCCCATCTCCATGCGGGAGACATAGTGACAGCCCAGCATAGGACTGTTGCGCAGCTGCGCGGGCTGATGTGCAGAGCGTCTGGCACAGGGTAAGCACCAGCTACATTCATATTTATGATGACCTTCTGTTGATGGGAAGTGAGTCTGGCTTTCCATTCAGGATAATGATGCAACATTTCCTTTCAAGATACATTTAGTTTAGCGAGCCAATGAAAACTAAAGATTGAATTTAGAAACAAGTGGTGTGCAGATTCAGCACTAAGAGCAAAACACTACGATGTGACAAGGCAGATCTGTGGGTTTCCTGCTGCCCCTGCTCGTCCATAAGATAATGGACATGAAAGAGCACTGGACACTAGAGTGCTCTCCTCCCTCTCCCCTCCCATCTCCTCTTTCCCTCCTCCTCCAGCCCTCCTTTCCTTCCTCCTCCTTTTCATCCTCCTTCCTCCACCCCACTCCTCCTCCAGCCCTCTTCCCTCCATCCTCCCTCCTCCTTTCTCTCTCCCGCTTTCTGCAAGTAGTAATAAGGACTCCAGCTAGGTGCTATGCCAGGCCCTGCAGCTCCGGAGGTGAATAAGTCACGAAGCATCCTCCTGGAATTCACAGTCCAGTTGGGGAGGCAGACTAGTGACCAGATCATTATGAGCCTATGGTAATTGCCCTGATGGCAGGTCTCAGCAGAGCATGTAACTGGAGCAGAGCCGGTGGCATTGCCTCACCCAGCAGAGGTGTGGGCGGGTCAGAGAGGGTTGCTAACGTCAGAACTCCACCTGAAAGACCACATAGAAACTATTGGGGTGAAGATCCGGAAGGTGTTTCCCACGGAGAACTCCACCTTCGTGAAGTTGTGTGGCCTTAGCATAGCCTTAGTTGTGTGACCCATAGCCCCTGGCTGAGTCAGGGCTTCAACTTATAGAGGGTGACTTTGCTCAGGAAAACGTGAGCACGTCAGGATGGTGGGGTGCAGGATGCTGGACACAGGGCTCAGGGCTTGGAGGTTGAGGCACAAAGCTGGGAGAGGTCCGCAGGCATCAGTTATGAGGAACCGGAAGGCCAAGTCAAAATCCTGGGCTTGATCTTGCACTACTGTGGAGCCACGGGAAGAGCGAAGTACAGCCTCACTTGCTCACAATGCATTTGGGGAAGGTCATTTGGATGCCGGGCAGTGTGCCTGGAGGGGCAGGCCTGGAGCTGGCACTTGGGGAGTCTCTCAAGCCTGACCCCAAAGTCCCCAGACCTCGTGTCTCTCCCCTCTCCAGAGGCATTTGGACCCACTCCCTCCTGAGCCATTTGTGAGCCTGGCTCCCAAGAGAGACGCCCCATCCAGCATGTTAAAGCGAAGACTTGGTCACCCGGACCCAGTACCCTAAGCTCCGCCTTTCTTTTGCTGGGAGGTCTTGAACAAGTCACCTGCCCTCCAGAAGTCAGTTTCTTTATTGGCACCATGGACAGAATCCCACCTGCTTCAGGGATCACTGTGAGGATCAGTGATGGAACCGTAAGTGAGAGCCCTTCATGCTTGTACAGGGCCCCTTCCGTGTATGGGGTGGGTGTTGGCACCCAGTTTCTCAAACTCCCATAGCCCCTGGCTGAGTCAGGGCTTCAACATGCTTTGCTACCCTGTTCCTAGCTCTAGGCCCTCCACCTGTTCCTGTCCTTTCTAGCAAATGCTCTAGGTCAGGTCTCAGGGTTCCCTCGTCGATGTTCTGTGCACAAGAGGTTGCCAGCCCCTGCTGGTGGCCCTATCCCCAGCACTGACAGCTGCCCCTACCCTGGATGGCCCCACACTAGAGGACCCTCTTATGAGAGTCACTGCTGCTGTCCGTGCTGACCTACTTCCTGTGAGTCAGGAGGACAACAGAAGTTCAGGTCAAATGTTGTGTCCATCCATCCACCCATCCATCCATCCACTTCCATTCAGACTCCATGCCTCCATTCATCTTCCCTGAGCCCCTGTACTGTGCCAAGCAGAAAGCTAAGCTCTGAGGAGAGACGGATGCACGAGATGGGTGCGTATCTGTTCTCATGCACACTGGGTTCAGGAGAACGGGAGCATGTCCAGGTGAGGGGTGCGAGCTTCAGAACTTGGCACGAAGCTGGAGAGGTCTGAGGGAGTTAGGGTATAGGCAGATGGGGATGATGACTACACAGGTAAACAAGACCACTTCAGGCTGTCATAGTATCAGGAAGCCAGGGAACAGGGCCCTCCAGGGAAGGATCGTCTGGTTTGCTGGAGGGCTGGCAGTGGAGGAGGGCAAGGCCCTGGGGGCATGTGGACTGGACTTGCTGATGGGTGGCCCCAGGGATTCTGAGGAGCTGCGGCCAGAGAACTTGGCTGGCCCTCCAGGTGGCTCTGAACCTCTGGATGCAGGGAACTGTGTGCCCCAGCGTGGAGACCTGGCTTCCAGTCTGGGGTCCACCACTCCCTGGCTGGGCGACCTTAGACCAATCACCTTCCCTCTTGGACTTTCAATTCATCTCTAGAATGGGAATCATGATAGTACCATCCTCTTGAGCGATAATGATAAATACACATCAAATAACATCAAATAACTCAGCAGGGGGCTGGCACCCAGGAGGTGCTAAATAAATGTTAATTTTCACTGTCTGTACTCCCTTCCTCTCACCCAGGAACCCCAAAGACCCTGTCTGGCCATGGCACCTGCTACAGTTTCCCCATCTGTAAAATGGGGTAATAACAGTGTCTGGTATATAGTGAGTGCTCAGTCAATGTTAGAGGCCGAGCTCCCCCTTCGGAGTCTGGCCACTGCATCCGTCCTGTCCCTGACCACTCTGCCACCTCTTGCCTCCTCCCCATGATCGCATGGACTTTTATGCCTCAGGGCATTTGCTCAACTGGCTTCCCTCTAGCCGACTCCTTGCTGCTCTCCTACTCCCAATCCTTGGGCACTTGATCACATCACTCTCTTACTTTCTCTAGGGTCTTATTTTTGCCGGGATCTGGAAGGATCAAACTAGGTCACTATGACTTACACAATGAAAGGATCTTTCTTATGTCTTCTACTTACTGTTTATTATCTGTCCCCCTCAGTTTGGAGGTTCCAGAAGGCAGAGCCTATATCTTGCGCCCTGCTCTGATCCCAGCTCATAGTACAAGCCCAGGTACACATTTGCTGAGAGAAGGAAGAAGGACAGGAAGGGAAGGAAGAAGGAAGTAGAAGAGATGAAGGAGAGAAGGGCAGTGGTGCCTGTGGGAGGAGGGAAGGAGAAGCGGCTGGGCGGGTGGGGAGCCAGCTTCTCCACACAATCCGTTTTCAGATTTCTGTGCTGGCTTTCACTTGGGCTTGCTTCCTTTTTAAGTTTTATTTTATGGTGGTAAGAACAGTGAGATGAGTTCCATCTTCCCAACAGATTGTAGGTGAACTATGTTGTTAACTACAGCAGATCTCTAGAACTTACTCCTCTTGTATGACTGAAATGTTCTACCTGTTGAAGAATATCTCCCCTTCCCTTTCCCTCCTGCCCCTGGCATCCACCATTCTCCTCTCTGCTTCTATGAGTTCCATACCTCAGATAACTAGAATCATGCAATATCTGTCCTTTTTTTTTTTTTTAAGGTTTTATTTATTTATTTATTTGAAAGAGAGAGCATGAGAGGGAGGAGGGTCAGAGCGAGAAGCAGACTTCCCTGCTGAGCAGGGAGCCTGAAGTGGGACTCGGTCTTGGGACTCCAGGATCGTGACCTGAGCCGAAGGTAATCGCTCAACCAACTGAGCCACCCAGGTGCCCCAGTATCTGTCCTTCTCTGACCGATTTTCCTCAGCAGTGTCCTCAGGGTTCCTCCGTGTTGTTGCATAGGGCAGGATCTCCTTTTTTAAAGGCTGAATAGTATTCTGTTGTATGTCTATACCACATTTTCCTTACACATCCATCTGTCCATGAACATTCAGGTTGTCTCCACATCTTACCTGTTGCAATTAATCCTGCACTGAGCATCAAACCAGTTTCCGCCCAGCAAAGGAAGCGGTGAACAGCAAAAAGGCACCCCACGGAATGGGAGACAATATTTACAAACCATATGTCAGATAAGGGATATATATCCAAAATATATAAGGAACTTCTACAACTCAAGAGTAAAAAGAAATGAATAACCCGCTTAAAAAATTGACTAAAGACTTGAATAGACATCTCTCCGAAGAAGATGCCCAAATGGCCACCAGACATATGAGAAGATGCTCCATGTTACTAATGAGTCATCAGGAAAATGCAAATCAAAACATCACACCTGTTAGGATGGCTATTATTTTTTAAAAAGACAGCAAGTGTTGGTGAGGATGTGGAGAAACTGGAGCCCTCCTGCTCTGTTGGTGGGGGCGCACACTGGCGCAGCCGCTGTGGAGGAGGTATGGAGGTTCCTCAAGGCATTAGAATCAAACTGTCACGTAATCCAGCAATCTCACTTCTGGGTGTATATATCCAAATGAGTTGAAGCCAAGCTTGGTTTTGAAGTGGTCAGTATTCTCCTTCCCCAGGCTTCTATCGCACAGAGGTCAGTGCCCTCGCCCCCCCCCCCTCCCATTCCCACTGCCCCTTGCCTGGGCGCTTTGTTGGGGCACTCAGCTCAGGAAGCATCTGCTGACATGATATAATGAGCACTGGGTGTTATGTACAACTGATGAATCACACTGAACTCTACCTGTGAAACTAATAATACATGACACGTTAATTAATTGCATTAAAAAAGAAAAAGCTTGAAACGTCTAAATCTGGTTTCTCCACGGTAAATGAAGATTTTGTTGAACAAGGGGCCTCTGTCGCCACCTACTGGGCATGTGGGGGAAAAGGCTCTTACATTCGTCCAAAGAGCCCCTCCTGACATCTGGGCACTTAGAAATAAATGCCAAGAAACCCAACAGCCATGATTACTCTTTGTCAGACATTGTACCAGATGTTTAAAGACATGATGTCTTAATTTCCAACAACCTCGCAGTGTGGCTGGGGTTACCCTCATGTTACACAGAGAGATGAGGAAACAGACTCAGAGAGAAAGAATGGTCAAGGTCACACAGCTAGTGAATGACCAAGTCTGGATTCTAACCCAGATCTCTCTGGCTCCAAAGGGGGAGCAAAGCAGTGTCCTGAAGAAAGGCAGAGAGGGAATGAAAGAGCGGGCAGGAAAGATGGGAGAAGAGAGTAGAGTGGAGGGCCATAGAAGGCTCTAGAAACTATTCCTGGTGTCCTTCCCAGGAAGGTTTACTCAGCCACTCTCAGGGCACCCATGCTGTCCCAATGCCTTGTTCTGAGCCCTCCTCAGCACATCCTCCCAGCCACCCTGAGCGCTAATGCTGAGAAGCCTCCTTGCAGCCACCTCTGTCTGCCTTAGGGTCTCCTCTCTCTCCCCACCCACCCATTAGGGAATGGTAACTGAAGGAGCCCACGGAGCTGCTGCAGCAGGTTTAGCTCAAAATATGTATCTGATCAATGACTGAAGCTCTAAAATGCACACTTTTACCCCCACCTTACAGATGTGGGAACCAAGGCTTGGAAGTGGGAAGTGGTTTGCCCAGGGCCACACAGCTGTGTGGGGTAGGACCCAGACAGTAGCTCCCTGAATCACCTCCCAGAGGCATCCACCGCAGAAAGCTCTGGGTAGCTGGACTCTCTCAGAGCTAGCTGAAGCCCCCGCGCAGGCTTGCGATCAAAAGCAGCACGGCAGGAAGCCCTTCCCATCCCGACTTCCCCAGAACTAGGACAGGCTTTGACGTCAACACGTTCACATTCCTGCCCTCCAGTCCCTGGGCGGGGGCACTGATTTCCTCCCTCCTGCTTGGGCATCACAAACAGGAAGCTGGGTCATGTGGGTGGGTTGGGGCGGGGCAGCAGCAGGGGTGGGGGCGGGGCCCAGTCCAGGCAGCAGTTCTCAGCCGGTGCCTACCTGGTCGGGGCCCCTGGGGAGGGTCAGGGGCTAGCATGATAATGTGCTCCCAGGGTCCCCTGTTTCCAAGACACCACAGAAGAAGGCGTCCGGGACTTCATCCCTGTCTGTCTCCTCTGGCGACTGCACTCTCTTTGACTAAGATTGATTTCACTGATTAACAACAGTGACGACCACGGGAAGAGTGCCCCACGCCAGTCCTCATTTAATTCTCATAAACAATCCTCTTATTTGCCTTTGCCAGGTGAGGGGACTGAGTTACTGGCAAGCTAAATCAGTTGCCCGAAGTCCCGCAGCAGTGGGGAATGGGCCAGGCAGGTACTCGGACCAGAGTGCCTGCACACAGCCTCCTCACCGGCTCAGCCCCTACCGCTGTAGTAGGAAATCAGATCGTGTCTCTCCTGGGCTAACCCCTCTTCCGTGGCTCACCTTTGCCCCACGGACAAAAATCTGTCCTCCGAGGATGGCATTCTATGCCCTTTATCTCCTGTTGCCCTCACTTTTCCTGCTTTCTGTGTATCGAGCCACTGCTGATTCTGGAAACCATCATTTTTTTGTTTTTCATCATGGCCGCCTTTTACAGAGGAGGAATCTGATGGTCAGAGGGGATGGAATTTGTACCAGATCTATAGAACTGCTGGGGGACAGAGTCCAAATGCCTTCCATGTCCAAGGTCCCCATACGTTAGGGGGCTTGTTCAGATGGCAGCTTGCTGGGCCCACCGGGAGATGCAGGGAGGGATCTGGGAATCTGCCTTGTCAGTCGTCTCCACAGACACCCCCACCCTCCACCCCTGCCTTCCCTGCCGTGAGTTTGTGAGTTCGAGCACCTCGGCTTCCCAACAGTCTGCAGCCAGTAGGGCTGTCTGGTGGACTCCCGGTTGGCTCAGAAACCGTAAGACTTCATCCTCTGGGACTTTTCCAGCCAGTAGGCCCTACCCACCACCCAGAGCTCTTATCAGCTGGAGCCCACCTCAGGAGAAGTGGCCTGTCTTCTCACTCCCCTTCTTCCTCAGGGTCCTGCAGGGACCACGCTTTCCTCCCCTTTGTCTCACCTCCCCTAGGGGCAGGTACATTGCACAGACCTGAGGAAGGGCTTGCTGTGTGGAGAATGCCCTGGAGGGTTCTAGACACAGAAGGCCAGCCCTGCCCTGAATCTCTCATTTGGAGGTCTCAGGGACACTCCAGCCATTTCAGGGTCGCACCATGAGAAGCACAGGTGTAGAGGATGGGAGATGCAGGGGTGGCCAGCCAGCAGAGAGGGGGTCGGGTGGGGCAGAGCATGTTCTACCATGTACAGCTGTGCCTCAGTTTCCTCACTGACTAACATGGAGAACAAGAATACCTACTTCTCAGAGCTGTGCTGAGGTTTGAAGGGCTCATGAGAGTAAGGGACTAGTATTTGCTTTTCTTTCCCACTCACAGGTCCTTTTCCAGGCTGGTTCCTTCCACAAGTGTGTCTGAGCAAATGCTTTTTTCTCCCCTGAGGGAGTGTTTCTCCCCTGAGTCCCTTGGGCTCCGGTTCCCACAGGGGCAGGGGGGATTTTTGCCATTGCTCTGATTTCTGTGGGACTTAAAGCAGTAGCGCTGTGGGACAGGTACTGGTGGTTCAGATGATGATACTAGTGGTGGCTGAGCATCCTCTTTGCACGCGGCTGGGAAATGGAAGGGGAGGGAATCAAACTGGGTCTGTGTCTGGTTGCCCGCAGTGCTTCTCAGGCAGACCGCTGCGCTGACGCCAGAGGAGGAGACCGGGTCGCTGGCTCCACCTCCTGCCTGGGGCGCCCTCTGGTGGTCAACATGCAGAGGCGAGGAAGGCCTAGAGATGAGAGGCTTGGTTGGGTAGGTCTTAACCAAGAGAAGAGGGTGGATGGCTGTGGGTATCTCTCGGAGTTTTAGGTAGCAGGCTTGGCAGGTGTATAGGCCCTAAAGGGGGAGGAAGCCTGGTGAGTGAGCTGGTAGGATCTGGGGTGAGAGGGGCAAATGAGAAGGGGACAGAGATGGGAGAAAGGCTCTGCAGGGGGTCAGACGTGAACTCACGGGGCCTCAGTGGGAGATTTGCTTATCTCCTTGGTGCACCAGGGGTGGGCTCTGGTTCTAGGTCATGTGGATTTGAATCCTGTCTCTGTCTTATGCCATGCTGCTGACCTCTGACAAGTTGCTGAAGCTCTTTATGTCTTGGTTTCTTCACTTGGGCAATTGGGATTTTAACAGAACTCCCCTCCTAGGGCTCCTGTGAGGAATGAGTTGGCATGAGTAATACTCCTGGAACAGTGGGGGGCCCTTTAAGCACCCCTGTGAGTGCTGGAGGGTATTACTGCTGCTGTTCTAGTTATTGGAGAGTTCTGGGGCGGGGTGACTGGATAGGAATCCCAGGGGCAGGAGGAATCTGGCCTCTGAGGAGGGTGGCTTAAAGGGGCCTGGCAGCAGGGAGAGCAGGGAGGAGCTGCTTCAGCCCACCAGAGGGGAGGTGATGGTCGTGGAGACCAGGTTACTGGTGGGGAGGAGACACATTCTACATGCATCGAGGAGGGAAGATCAATGGGACTTGGTTGATGGATTAGACATGGTGGGGCCAGGGACATGAGGGAGAGAGCTGGTCCAACAAGACTCCCAAGACCCAGGACTGCACGTCTGGGTAGAACATGAGATGAGGACCAGGGGGTTGTTATTGCATTGATTGGTATTCAATCAATAACTGATGGGGCGAGTGCTGGCGTATGCAGGAAGCCCGGGGCTAGTGCGCAGCTGCGGGGTTGTGGCCTGGAGGAGGTGTCTGGCAGAGATGGCTGGGAGGCACCGTGCTCCAGGTGAGAGGGGGATTCTGGGTCACCTGCATCAAGGTCCAGAGTGCCACCGCGAGGGAGAGGATGCAGATGTGAAGGAGGCCGAGGCCGGTTCTGAGCACCAGGGAGAGCTCACCAGCAATGGGCTAGTTAGGGAAGGGAAAGATCCCCAGGGCTAGGGTTTCTGGACCTAGCAGCACCTGGCCCAGGAAGGTGTATTTCTGTCTGCAGGGCCTGCGCCATCATCCACAAAGGGCCTGTTCAGTTCAATGCCCATGTGCATTCTTCTTGTTCCTTGTTTTTTGTTGTTGCTGTTTGTTTTTTGTTTTAGATTTTATTATTAGAGAGAGAGAGAGAGAGCGCAAGCCGGGGAGCAGCGGAGGCAAAGGGAGAGGGAGAAATATTCCCCGCTGAGTGTGGAGCCCACTATGGGGAGGGATCCCAGGACCCTGAGATCATGACCTGAGCTGAAATCAAGAGTCAGGTGTTAAATCAACTGCGCCACCCAGGCTCCCCCCCTCCCTGTTTCTTTCAAACGCCCCTCTCCCACTGCCTATCCTCCACCATTAGGTTATTCCAGTAATACTTCCTATTCCTTTGCCTCCCACTCTTTCCCTACCCCTCCTCTGTGTGGCCCAGTCAGCCCACAGAGTACAGATCTCACCAAATGCCCCACACCCTCAGCTCCTCTCTGCGCTTCCCATTATCTGCTTATAAGATTTCCTCTTTGTCTTTGTTTTTCAGTCATTTTTTCTATGATGTGCCCAGGTGAATTATGATTTGTATTTGTTTTGCTTGGAGGTTCTTAGCATTTCTTATAACCATGGCTTGAGGTCTTTCATAACCTTTGTAAATTTTAGGCATTATCTCTGAATATTGCTTCCACTTTTCTCATATTCTCTCTTTTGAGAACAGATTTCATGGATCTGCTATGAGCCAAACTGTGTCTCTTCCTTCCAAAAATCATATGTTGAAGTCCTAACCCCAAGTACCTCAGAATGGGACAGTATTTGGAGAAAGAGCCTTTAGAGGAGAAACTAAGGTAGAATGAGGTCCGTAAATGGAGAGTCTGCCCTCCTGGAGACCCCAGGCGGGTTCCCAGATGACTCTCGCATGCAGAGGCAAGAATGAGGACAGCACACAGTAGGTATTCAGTAAATGGTTACTGGGCAAGAGGTGGGAGGCCGCAGAGGTAACATGAAGGGGGGAATGTCAATAAGCACCTCGAAACGTGAAGTTAGATCTGTGTTTCACAGGTTTAAGCCAAATAAATTCTAGATGACTCCATTGCCTAAATGTTTGTTAAAACCATAAAGTGTCTTGGAATATAATACAGGTGAATATTTATATCATCTTTGGGTTAAGACATTGTTTTAAACATTCACCCCAATGGCAAAAGACAAAGAAAAAGGCTGATAGCTTTTTAAATGAATTATCATTTTTTCTCTTTACATATGAAACATCTAAGCAACATTGAAAGTCAAATAAGAAACTAGGAGAAATACTTTGAACATATCTGGCCAAGAAAGGATCATTGTTTTTACTAGCATTCTTATTCTTTGGCAATAACGCTTTGCCAAAAAATCTGCAAAGGACAAGGAAAAGGAATTCACAATAAGATAGGCAGTACTCACACAATAAAATGCAGTGGCTGCCAATAATAATAAACACTGATTGCAACATCAAGGAGAGGCCATATATTTAAAGTGTCTAACTGATTGAGGATGAAAAATAAATCCTACCCAGAGTTAGTGAGGTTATAGGGAAGTAGATAGTCCCACGTTGCTAGGGAAGTTGTAAATTGTTTCAGTAATTTTGGAGGGCTGTTTGGCAGCGGAGGTCTAATGTCTTAGATCTTTGCATATTTTTGGACTTAACAGTCCCTCTGCAAGGAATTCCTCCTATAGAAATTCTCATATAGAAATTGTAAGATGAGCAAAAAGAGCTTCAGGGACCTGCAAGACAGGGTTGTTAATTGGAAAATGTCTCATACAATTAAATTGTTTTTTAATAGGGAAACGATGAATACATTACGGATTATCTAATCAATGGGCTACTGTGCAATTCATAGAATTAATGATAAATATATATGTAGCAATTTTGAAACTGCCAACACATGGTGTGAACCCTGGGGAGCAGCTGCCCTGGAGGCCATCTCTCAGCTCAAGAAGCCTCAAGGCCACAGGAGTACAGCAGGTGAGAGCCCCCGTCCCTGGGAGCCCCACAGGGTGACGCTGCCATGCCTCCCAGCCCCTAGGGCCTTCTGTCTTCTTCCAGACTTTCACTCAGGCCTGTAGTCTCAGTACAACCTCAGCGGGCCCGATCCTGTCCATCCCCCGCTTCTCTCTCCTTCCCTCCCTGCCCCCTCGGTCTTCCAAACTCACACTCCCGCATCCTCTCACACACCCAGACACACGTGCACACCCTTTCTCGCACATATCCACACTCACATGTACCCGCCCACATTCACACACTTCACACTCCCAGAAACTCACATGCACGTGCGCATACACACACACACACACACACACACACACACACACACACAGGAACACTCAGCCACCATAGACTCTAACATACACACACTTTCACACCCGCCCTCACACTTCACACATCCTCACACCTCCACACACCACGCCCACATACATATTTGCACCTGCTCGCACTAACACATTCTTACATATGCTCCTGCACTCACACTTGACGAGGGCACTCACAGGCACACTCTGTCACCTCCCCCGGCCCCGCCCTCCTCTCTGAGATCAGTGCCCCTGAGGACAGGCTCCCTCTAGGTATTTGAGAGGGAAGACGTGTCCACACCCACATGGAGTGCCTGGGGGCCCGAGGATGGCCCTGCAGATTCCCAGCTCCCTGTCCTTGAGATTCTGTCGTCGGGTCACACTGCCTTCTACCACCTCATTGGACCCCCCTCCAAATCACAGAAGACTGAACACACATGGGAGGACTTGGAGGCTCAGGGGAGTGGTCCATCCAGATCCTGTGCTTTATCCCCTCCCACCTCCACTGACTTTCTCTTCCCTGGGCCCCTTGGCCACCTGACCCCACTGCGCTCCAGGGACCTTTCATCCTCAGAAACTACTGCCCTGCAATCCTCCCATGGCTCTCTAGGTTTCCTCTCCCATTCTGAGAACACAGCTCCCCACCAGGACTCTCTTTTCCCAAGGCCCCTACTTCTCCCTTACTTGCAGCTGATGACCTCAGCTCATTCTTCATAGAGTAATAGTGGTCTCCAGGGGCAAATCTCACATTCCCACAACCAAACCCCTCACCTTCCCACGCAGTGGACACCTCGTCTCTCTGCCACACGCAGATGTCCTCCTCCGCACGACACTCACCGCGCCTTTTGGGCTCTGGATCTCTCTGGCTTTCTCAGGAGCCTTGCTTCTTTGATTTTCCCTCCCTTCAACATCACCAATGTCTTCTTTTTTAGCTGATCTCCGTATGGCATATGGGAGCCGTATGTGGGCCAAATGTGGCCCGCTAACCCCCTGAGGGCAGAGCACCTCCATCTTTGCCTCGGACCGCCGCGGTGGCCCAGCAGGTCTGTCTGCTTGGCCGCCCCCAGCCCCTGGTCACTGTCCACACCTTCTCCCTACCTTGTGCCAGGTGCTAGGGATAAAAAGTGAATAAGATAGACTTGTCTCTGCTTCCATCCAGCTTCTGATAGGGTGAGAAAGAAAGTAAACCGACAGAATGTGATTAATGCTATAAAGAATGGACACCTGAGTGGCTCAGTCGGTTAAGCATCTGCCTTCAGTTCAGGTCATGATCTCAGGGTCCTGGGATCAAGTCCCAGGTGTGTGTGTGTGGGGGGGAGGGTCATTGCTCAGCGGGGAGCCTGCTTCTCCCTCTCCCTCTGCCTGCTGCTCCCTCTGCTTGAGCTCGCTCTCTCTCCAACAAATGGATAAGCATAATCTTTTAAAAAATGCTATGAAAAAAAAAACAAAACAGATGCAGGAATACACACCTGCAGAGTGTGGTCAGGAAGGGAATTCCTGAGTTTGTGACATTTAAGCTGAGACTTTGACATGGCAAGGCCTTATAGGCCCTGTTGAGGAGCTTTGAGCCGGATGGCAGAATCTTTGAAGAATTTAAGCAGAGGAATTATGTAATCTTGTTCACATTTTGAGAAACTCCCTACAGCCGCTGTGTGGCCAAGGGAGGAGGTGGGGCGAGATCAGGAGGAGGTGGGAAGCATGGCCACCACTCTCAGCCAGGGGATGACACTCACTGGCAGGATCCACATGGATGGGAGTGGGGGGGGGTTGTCCCTTGAGGAAAATTGAGGTGCTGTTTCCGAAAGGAGGGGAATAAAGGCTGGGCAGGAAAAAAATATAGCTCTCCACGCCAGGGACCAGAGTGGAAGGTATCAGAGGGAATCTCAGGGAGGTGACGTGCCTAAGGAAGGAAAGGGCCGTCTATGCCTGGGATGTGCGGAGGCCCAGTGAAAGTGGTAGAAGATATGGAGGGCTGTGGACTCCAGAAGCAGAGACCTCTCTTTCCTGCTGCTGATTCAGGAGGAGACGGAAGAAGAGTTAAGGATGTTTTGTGGTGGTTTCTCAAGGGCATTCAAGCTTAAAAAACTGTGGTCCACATGGTCCAGTCCGAGAGAAGCCAATTTCTGCAGCTCTCAGAAATAACTGCCTCTGGACATCTTCACCCGCTCTGTCTTCCTCACCTACCAGTGGTCATTTGTTCAAGTGGAGACCCATCTGGGGTTGCCTACTAAGAGGTGGGCATGCCTCTGAGCACCAGAGACCCAAGAGTGAACTAGATCTCATCCCTCCACTTGAAGAGCTTATGGTTTAGGGAAGGAGACAGAGAAATCAGCAAGTTAGTACAGATTAACCCAGCAGGGGTAAAGGGTGGTGTGCCAGGGAAGGCTTTCTGGAGGAGGTCATGTGGGAGCTGTGAGGTTTGAATGGAGAGCCAGTGAGGAGGCATGACTCAGACAAATGTGTGTGAGTGTATGCACTTGGGGGGCAGAGAGGGAAGCATGCATACAATGGGTATGAATCTCAATCCATAAATCCAGGCATGCCGGGATGGGCTTATTTTCCTCACAACTTCATTTCTACTTTGAGACCCTATTCTGCTGGTCATGGTCAAGTTGCAGGGTCTTGTATCATGCCAAGATGTCGATGGGGAGTAGACCTAGAACTCAGGAGTTGATCCTCAATTCCATCCACATGGTGACCCAGAGTCCTACAGCATCGATTAGGTGCTAAGCCCTTGCACCCTTTTTGCCTTCTGCCCTGTGGGGAAGAGAGATCCCAGGTAAGGGAGGGAAGTGCCAGGGGTCAAGGAAACTCAGTTAATATTTAAAAACTAAGAGCCTTCCTCTTTCATAAAGTTAGCTTACTCTGGATAGGGCATGGCAAAGTTCAGCGTCAGGGTGATGGAGGGTGGTGGTGGGAATTGTAGGGGAGCAAGAAGGGAAGAGTTGGGGTGGACCCCACACATACTCTCTCTCATATCCATGAAGGAGGGGGTGGCCTGAGCCTGACAGGGTCACTGTTCTCTCCATCAGAGATGAGTGGGCTCTTGAAGGCCATCTGGGGGTCTCACAATTTCACTCTTCCCAGGTCCTGATACTGAGAGGTCTTTTAAGTAGTTTGGGGCTATAACCTACCTCTTGTGTTACTATAGATACCAAGGGAAACAAACGAGTACCAGTCACTTTGCTGGGGTCATGGAACTGACAGAGCCCACTTCTCAGCCTCTACCCAGGGTACAATGCCTATTTCCCTTGCAAACAAGTGAGGAATGATAAACAGCCCTGAGACACTCACTGTCCTGATTTAATCTGATTTAACTGCTTAGCATTAGCTGGGCAATTTTGCAATTTATCAGGAAAACCACGGCTCTGGGGAGAGCCTTAAAAGGTGAATCAGGGCTTAAGTGTTTTCTATTTTATGTGAAGGAGGAACGGAAAATAACAAGGACTATTTACAAAGAAATATTCAAGAGCTATTGTCAAGGCGCAGTATACATCCTCTCCAAACGTGCTCCTTCTTATACTTTTGTGTGCTTGTTGTTGGCCTGGTAAATCACCCAGGTTGGAATGAAGCTGCCTTGGGAATTTTGCACCCACTGTTCCAACTACCTAGAAAACCTTCTTCCTTTTCTCCAACTGGAGACCATCTGCTCCCCCTTCAACATGCTCCTCGGGAGGTGCCTCCTCCAAGAAGTCTCCCTGGACCCTCTCAGAGTAGATCAGGGACCTCCCATCCTCCTGGTTTTGTCTGGCCACTCTGTCATAACATCCGCCTCGGTTTCTGTCCCGCCCCCTGGTGGTGAGTTCAGTGAAGCCAAGGGTGTGCGGTCCCATTAAGCTGCTCCCCGGGCTGGGCTCCCCTTGGCCAACTCTCTCCAGATGGAGGCAGCCTCACCTGGTCAGATTACTTTCCCCGCTGTCCAGACCCTTCTTGCATTAAACAAGGATAATGACACTTCCAGGAGACATATGCTGAAACCCTGATCCCTGAGAACCACTGACTTTGGAGATGGGCCCTTTGGGGAGGTAAGGAGGATGAAATGAGGTCATAAGGGGGGGCTCATTCAGTTTGACTGGTGTCCCCATAAAGAGAGGAAGAGGTGCCAGAGGCGTCTTGCTCTACATGCGCGCAGAGGGAAGGCCATGCCAGGCTGTGATGACAGAAACAGAGTCACCAATACGCCACTCTGATGGGACCCTAACCTTGGACTTCTAGCCTCCAGAACCATGAGAAGATATGTTTCTGTGGTTTAAACCACTGAGTCGGTGGTATTGTCATGGTGGCCCCAGCAAGCTGAGACAGGAGTGTAGGGGAGCGCCCCCCCCCCCGCCCTGATGGCCAAAGTGACAGTTTTAGCAGCCCTGCCATTCTTCACCCATATTTGAGAATTTCGTTTCTCTTTCGAATTTAAAAAATTGTGGTAGGGGCGCCTGGGTGGCTCAGTCAGTAAGTGTCTGCCTTTGGCCCACATCATGATCTCAGAGTCCTGGGTTCAAGCTCCTGCATTGAGCTTTCTGCACAGTGGGGAGCTTCCTTCTCCCTCTCCCTCTACCTGCTGCTCCCCCTGCTTGTGGTTCTCTCTGTTTGTCAAATAAATAAAATCTTTAAAAAATATATAATTGTGGTAAAATAACACATAACATAAAATCTACTATCTTAACCATTTTAAAAATTATTTATTTGAGAGGGAGCAAGAGTGAGCAGGGGGACAGGCAGAAGGGGGGAGAGAGAGAGAGAGAGAGAGAGAGAGAGAGAGAGAGAGAGAATATCTCAAGCAGACTTCATGCTAAGCACAGAGCTGGATGAGGGGCTTGATCCCACGACCCTGAGAGCATGACCTGAGCTGAAATCAAGAGGCGGCAGCTTATCGAACTGAGCCACCCAGGCGCCCCGCTGTCCTAACCATTGTGAGCAAGCAGTTCAGTGGCATTAAAGACATCTTCGTTGGGCAGCCATCACTACCATCCATCTCCAGAATATTTTCTTCCTCCCAGACAGAAACTCTGTGCCCATCCAACATTAACCCCACACCACCTTCCCCCAGTCCCAGGTAGACTCTCTTCTGCCTTCTGTCTATGAATCTGATGACTCTAGAGACTATGTAGAAATGGAATTGTATAGCATTTGTGTCTTTGTGATTGGCTTATCTCACTCAGCATCATGTCTTGAAGTTTTCCTTTTATTTCATTTCCCCTCTTATTTTAAGGTGCGTGACACAGGGTATGTGCATTTGACTGAGCTAGTCAGATCAGCGGCCTGAGGTGGGGACCAGAGTTAGGGGCCAGGTTGCAACCTCCTCGTTTTGCAGGGTCTGGGGAAGGTACCTGTCCTTGTCCCAGCCCCACCAAAGCTTCAGCCCACCCCCAGACTGTGACGTTACCTCAGCCTGGCCCCGTGTCACCCTAACTTGTCCTCCTCGAGCTTCCCTGGACCCACAAGGTCATCCGCAGGAGCCGGGATTCCCAGGTCATCTGGTGACATCTCGAGGATCTGCTGGGGGGCGGCGAGGGGGGGCGGGGCAGGGATTCATTCAGCGCTAGACCTCAAGGCCAGTCCAGCCTTTGCTTTCTGCTCGAGTCTTTACTCACTCTCCCAAGACCACGAGAGGGCGACCATGCTCCATCTTTGGCCAAGAAAGGCCAGCCCCTCCCAAGGAGGAGCTCGGAAAACCCTCTTCTCAGGACCTCAGGACTTCCAGGTTCACAGCCTGGAAGGTGAGCATAGGGAAGAGCTCGTTGTTCCAAGGGGATGGGGCCCCTCTCAAGGCCAACCTGCTTCCTGAGCCCTGCCCAGGCTACTCCACTGCCCTGTTCCCTGTTGGAGCTTGGGAAGCCCGGCCTGTGGGAGGAAGCCTGCCTAGCAGTCAACTAGTCAGCAGAGTCCTGAGATCCTCTTGGAGGAAGAGAAGCTGGTTATAGCAGTAGAAAAGCGTCTCTTGGGGCCCTCTCTGGCCCCTGGTCTGCTCTCCCAGCCAGCGGCCCTGCATCCTCTGTGCTGGACCCTTCGGCACAGCCTGTGTGGGTCAGTCCGCTGGCCATCTGCTGTCCACCCTCCAAGGCCCAGCTCTTGTGTGACTCGCTCAGGGAAACCTCGCCCAGGCCTCTGTTAAGAACAAGACCGGCTGAAATCCCCCTCTCTGTCCCCAAACCAGGTGGAAAGACAGGAAGACTGGGCCAGGAGGGATGGCCCTGATCAAATCTAGACAGCACTAGGACTACCTGGAACTACCTCTCAGAGGGGGCAGAGGCTGAAGGGGGACTAGAATTATCCAGAATAATGGAGAGGGTTCTGGTTTTTTTGAAGGTGGGGGGTGGTACCATAAAGAGAGAACAGCACTAGCTCGCAAGGGAGACTAGCTGGGAAAGGCCAGAGACATCTCACTGGGAAATTTCTTTCTCTTCTGTCCTGTGCTGGCAATGGGTATCTTCTATGTCTGCCTCCTCCCTGCATCTCTCCATGGGGGGGCAGATCTCCCTGGGGAACGTGGAGGTGGGCATGGCCAGTGCTGAGACTGTGAGCAAGGACAGGCTGCAGGCAGTTCCCCGCTTAGTCGAGCTAGGGGAAGGCCTGGCCCTTCCCACGCCCCTCCTGGAATGTAGGGCTGCTCCTGGGAGTTGAGCAAAAGTGTGACTTTCCCTCTGGAGTCTGAGGTCAGTCAGCCTCCCAGGCCTGGTCCAGCATTCCTGATGGGGAGCCAAAACAAGCAAGGGGCGAGGGGCCGGGGCAGACTCAGAGGTCTGGCGAGCCCCCACCATCTGATTGCCCCTTGCTTTCATTCCTTGTGGGAAGGAGGTGTGCTAACGCCAGAAATTCCACCCGGGGGGGAATGGGGGTGCAAATACCAAGGTTCTACTATTTGATAGACCCTGCGCTGGTCACCTGTGGATGCTGCTAATAGTGTCGGGGCCAAGCCCTGAAGCAGTACAGGGCCCAAAGGAGGACCCAGGGGACCGTGGAAGACAGAGGCCCAGCCGGGACAGGGTACGGGGGTGGGGCGTGGGTGGTGGGATGAGGGAAGGAAGAGAGATCGCACAGCCTACATACTGGTAAGAAGAAGAACCACCATTACTTAGCACCTCCCCAATGCTGGCCATTTCCTCACTCGTCGGTTCATCTTGGCACAATCCACAAGGGGATTGAGACCTCAACCATCCAGACACTGAGGCTTAAAGAGGGTCAGTAACTTGTCCAAGATCCCACAGCAGAGGCAGGCCTGGTCCCCAGGCTGGTTTGTCTTCTCCACTGTGCTCTCATCACCCCCTCCCCACTAGGCATCAACAGGCTGGAAACAGCTGCTCCAAGCTGTGAAGCAGGAGCCTCCCCTGGGCAAAGGTCCCCAGGAGACATTTTTCTTTCTGCAACAATCTGCCTCCCTTCCTCCCTGAATGGGCTTGAGGGATGGTCCTAGAGGCCCCACCTAGAGGCAGGGAAGTAGGGCATAGAGAAGGGGCTTCCCATTGTACAACTCCAGAAGCCATATCCATGCAAGCTTCGGGATGAACAGCACTCTTGGGGGCCCCTGATTGTTGGAGCAGAGCCTGGATATGAACTCAGGTCAGTTCTGCGGACTCCTAAGCAGGCCCTTTGGACTCCTGGGAGGATGGCTCAAGCCTTTGGGGAGAGACAGGAGAGGGCAGGCTGAGGCCCTCCACTCAGGGAGAAGGGTTACACCTGGGCCAGCCAAGCTAAGAGGGGAAGGGGGCTGAAGAACCTGACTGGCTGCTCCAAGCACTTTGTGTTGATTTCGCGGCCCCTGGGCTTCTGGAAGCTTCCACCGGGTGCATTTAACAGCCAAGGTCGGGGCTCTGTTCCCACTGTGGATGCCTAGAATATTCGTGTTTTCCACATCCCTGTGTGGGAGCCAAAACCAGCTTCTAAGAGCCAGGAGAATTGAGCCTGAAGGGAGAGGGGAAGATTCTCTGGCCCTGGAATTGGACTGATGGCCATTGTGTAAGTCAGGGACCCAGCTAGAGAGCTTTCTCTCTTTGTCCTTCTAGGTTAACAGCTTGGTTCCCTTCCCTCCTCTCCCACCTTTCTTCTCTTTTCTCTTCCCCCTCCTCTTGCTTCTTCCCCGCAATGCCCTTTTGACAATTTACACACAGACAAGCTGTGATGCTGTGGGAAGAGTCAGACCTGGTTCAAATTCCCACTCCACAGCTCACAGCTGTGTGATCTGGGGCAGGTCACTGCCCTCTCTGAACCTCTCTTCCCTCGTCTGTAAAATGGAACTATAATGTCTATCTGACAGACCGTTGGTGGGGCCAGTGAAATCACAAGTGCATATGTTCTGGGACCATTTGCCCTTGCAAACCACTGGGTCCTGGGAAGTAGATCCTGGGAACTACTTTTGTCTTTGAGAGACCATATGGAATGGCATAAAGTTACTTAATCTGAGTCTTGGTTTTCCCGTGTATAAAATGGAAGTAATGATGGGACCTACTTCAAAGAGCTAGAGTGAGGAGTCAGAGATGTCATGGAGGTCCTTAGCACATAGTAAGTGTTCAGTAGATGATTTGTTATTATCTTTGCAGAGGATTGTTTGTCTAGGGACCAACCCAGGGAAAAAGGGAAAAAGAAGTCTCTGTACAGAACTACTCTGAGGCTAGCTGTGCTTCCCAGCAGTGGGATGGTGAGGGTCGGGGCACAGGCTTTGTGCATTGAAGCCTTAGGAGAGAAATATGATTTAGTAGGAAGCATGGCCCGGTCATTAGTGAAAGCCTAAACATCCAGGAGAAAGAAGGATGTTTCAATTATGTCACTAAATGATCTATAGCCTTTATGCCTTGAATTCAATCTGTCCTAGGCAGCCTCAGAACCACGCTAGTTTGAATGTGTCTCTTTATGAGTCTGCCTTCCCCTCTAGATTGGTTGGTCCTTGAGGGCAAGGGCCACATCATCCTCAGTTTTGTATCAAGTGTGGGTATGTGACAGAAATTGATTTAGGGATTGGGTTTTTTGATCCTAGGGGTCAAAAGACAGATGCCCAGGGACTTTTCCTGAAAGGTTTCTAAAGGGTCACTAAGCTGGTATGATATGAGTGAGGAGCCACTGGAGACCATCTTGGTCACCACAGAAGGAGAGCCTGCCTAAGAGTGATGTCAACCCAGAGGAAAGCAGAGCTGAGACAGAGGCAGATGCCTGATGACATCATGTGAGCACTTGGATCCAGCCATTCCTGAAGCAAGGTTTGATCAGTTTAGTTGTGTGAATTGTTTCTTAAGTTTTCTTGAGTTGGGTTGCAGTCTCTTAAAACCCAAAGAGTCTAGATTAGTGTGGTCTTTACCCCATTTTATTAAAAAAACAGAAGTCTTGCTTTTCAGATGATATCTATGAAAATGTCCCCTTGTCTACTAGAAATGAATGCTATCCTTCAGATGCACATTTTGCCTTAGCTCTGGAACAGACACATTTAGGGTCCAATCCTTCTCCTGCCTTGAAGGGACCCTGGTTCCCTCACCTGTAAAAGGAGGAGACCAACGTTGTTGTGAAGAGTCATTGAGAAAAGCAGGAAAATCATGGTTTCTTTGGCTTCATAAATGCAACTTCATTTCTCTTGCCCCGTTGCTCCCCAAACTCAGTGTCACAAAACCAGGCCATTTCAGCAAGCCAGGAAAAGCAGGCCTGAGCAGCTCCACCTCCTCCCTTCCCCTAAGACTCCTGATATGATGCAAGGCTCCACCCCCAAAAATCTGGGCCCTCATGCCTGGCCGGGAGGAAGCCCAACCAAACTGGTGAGGCTGGTCTGGTCTCCCCTGGAAGCTTGCAGGCCTTTATCTCCACTGTGACTAAATTTGGATTTCAAACTCAGTCAGCCTGGGAATTCCTGACGAATTCCAGCAAGGGCTAGCTGTTTTCATCAGTACCAAGTAACAGGTTTAAATTAAAATTGATAATTTGTCATAACAGAAAATTTAGAAAACACAGGGGAGAAAGTCCAATAATATCATTATCCCGACACAGCCCCCACGGAGATTTTTGCTCCTTTCTTGTTGGTTACACCCACACAGTCTGGTTTGGGGGCTGTTGTTCATTGGTTCGTTTGCTTGTTTTTTCATCCACGAGATCAGAGTGTATGTGTAGTTGTATATTTTGATTTTCCCACCATGTTTTGACATAAATATGTTTCTGTGTTCTAAACTCTTTGCTGAGTGCCAGACGCAGTGCCTAGGGCACCAGCAGCACGATCTCAATAATGCTCACACCTGTCCTAAAATCAGGAAACCTCATGATTCTTGCTTTGCAGAGGAACAAACTGAGGCACAAAGAGGTTAAGTGTCTCGCCCAGGGTCGTGGTGAGGACTAGGCTGCCTGGCTTTACAGGTCAGACTACTAACTAGGAATACATAAGTATGGTGGTTTGTTCAACCTTTCTTTCTTTCTTTTTTTATTTTTTTAAAGATTTTATTTATTTGACAGAGAGAAACACAGCCAGAGAGGGAACACAAGCGGGGGGAATGAGAGAGGGAGAAGCAGGCTTCCCGCCAAGCAGGAAGCCCGATGTGGGACTCGATCCCGGGTCTCCAGGATCATGACCTGAGCCAAAGGCAGTTGCTTAACCAACTGAGCCACCCAGGCGCCCCTATTCAACCTTTCTTAAGAGAGATACCTGTTGTTCCTGCCTGCCCAACACCAGTTCTTTACTGGAGACTGTGATTCCCTGGTCTCAGTTCTAGGAGAGCAGCTATTGGGTGGAGTTGAGCACCTGTGTTAGGTCTGGCCAATCAGAAACCCGTATCTGGCTGGCCTCTGTGAAAGGGGCACGTGGTCCAGGTGGGCTGCACAGGGAGGCCGAAGGCTGCCCTGCCCTAGTTGTCTTGGGGAACTGGGCCACCCCAAAAAAGGACAGAGCGAGAAGTGGGGGAGACCAAGTCCTGTTGCACTATTTCAGATTCTGGATCCAGTTGCACCTGACATGGCTTCTTGGGTTCATGACGCTGGACTTTGCAGTTAGCTGAACTTTTTAATTGCCTTAAACCAGTGAATTCGGGTTCTGTCACTTGCAACTGAAAGTTTTGGTAAGTGCACCATGGTTGTTGGTTGGCTGGTTGAGGGGGGCTTATACAATTTTTTTTTTTACCATTATAAATAATGCTGCCCCGTGAACATCTTTACATGTAGAGCTTACCCTTGATTAGAATTATTTCCTTGTGATATTTTCACAAAAGTTACTTGGCAAAAGGATCAAACATTATCAGGACTCTGTGGACATAATTTGCAAAATGTTTCCTCAAGGTCGACAATGCTTTGCATCCCTCACCTTCACTCCCCAACGGTGTGTGCAACTGCGATTTTTAAAATTGAGTTCCAAAGAAGCTTTCTTTTTTAACAAGCCAGAGTTGTATTTGTTTTTTAAACAGAAAAATTATGTTAATATAAAACAGATAAAAATAGACAAAAACCAAAACACACAACACACAAAAGCACAACACACAGGACCAGTGCAAACCCTTCCCAACCCACTCCCCCCAAGTTTTAAAATCTTTATTACAGATCCCCAAAGATTAGATTGTATTGGAGAAGTCACAGTATTGAATCAGAAAAATAAGAATAAGAGACATTTTTAAAAAGGTCTGTACACAGGTAGTGGGGGGATGGGATGAGAGACACACACTTCACCACTCCTACATCAAAAACATAATGCAGAAGGTCTTCCGTGATTAGCACATATTTCTAGAATACTACTGGGTATGCTAGTCCCTTGCCCACTTTTTAAAGTTGCTTTTAAAAAGGATAAAAAGTGCACAGACACTTTCATAAGGCACAGACAGATTGTTGTACAAGTCGTTTCATTAGGGGCTTGGGAAAGACAATTAAATACCAAGAAATGCCAGGAGGCCACGTGTTCCTGAGCAGGTGTCCCTCTGCCAGAACTGGGGCAGAGATGGGATTGGCAGGGGGAGGTTACTGCCTCTCATTCTCCAAGACTTTGCACAAGCCCATTCTCGACTGGAACTGATGGGGTTCTCTGGGGGCCTGGGAATTGATTCCAGCAGCCACTCCCAAGCCTGAAAGTAGCAGGTAGCCATCACTCCAGGAGGTTCCCTGGTGAGACTTTAGGGTAATCATCAAACGGTGGAGCCTTTGAGAGTTCTGCCCAAGGCTATTTTGGCAGCAGCTCACTGACTACAAGGTACCTGGCATTTCTAATGCAGAGGAGGCTTCTCAAGCATGCGGGAGGCTATGGGTCAGTAAAACAATCGTGGGCACCCACCAGGATAGATCCCCAAAGGCAAAAGAATGGTGGAGAAAGACCAAAGGATTCTGTCCCTAGTATCTCATTATCCTCTAATGGCTCTACTTCTGAAAGTAGAGCTAGAGCGCTGTCCTCTCAGCTCTGCATTCCCAGCACCCCACACCTAGTCGGCGTGCAGCCAATGTTTGTTGAATGACTTGGTGTGCATGTGTGTGTGGTGTTTTACCAAACCCCTGAGCCCTTGTAACTTGATTTCTGATTTCTCCCGTAAACCTTTAATGGGTACCTATTGTGTGCTAGCACAGGGCCCGATGCCGGAGGGAGCAAATAGAAGTTTACACATCTGCCCAGCTGTGGACTGGTAGCTCCCTTCAGGCTCTATCTCTAGTCCCAGTTTCCAGTACTGTGTCCAGAACATGGGCCATGCTAATGAGTGGGTGTTGATCAAAGTGTAGCAGCACTTAGGGGAGCAGCAGTCCTGGGTAGCTAAACCCCAGAAGACTCCCAGTTCTGGGAATAGGCTAGTTGACTTGGAAACAGCCCTATTTCTCTGGGGGCTCAAAATAAACAGGCACAGGACCACAATAAAGGAGAATCTTGTGGTCTCCCCCTTCTCAGGCCTGTAGTCCCTGCCTGAGGGGGTGGCAGTGCTCAGGCCCAGGAAGGTGGTGGGACAACTCCCCTTGGCAGCTCCAGAAGTTGCCCCATGTGTCACAAAAGGAGGCTTTTGGGTTGACTCAGGATCTCACATAACTCAGCTCTGCCAGGAGAAGGCAGGCAGCGGAAGGTGAGCCTGAAAAGAAGGACACTTGTCCTCCTAGGGTATGGATGGCAGAGGGACCACTGCCTGGGCTGGAACTCTCTGAACAGGAGCAGAAGCCCTGGCTTTCTCCAGGGGCTGCCCAGAGAAAGTTCAAGAAAGAAAACTCAAGGCAGTCTCGAGCTTTCCGGGGCTTGGGGCCAGGCAGCAGAGGGAGTGGGATTGAGAACCAGACACTGCTAGGTTTGAATCCCAGCCCTGCCACCTACTGCGTGTGATCTGGTCACTTCACTCACAGGACCTCAGTTCCCTTACCCATCAAATGGGAAGATTGTGTCTTACAATTCTAAAAAGCACAGGTTCCCTCCCCCCTCCCCCCATTTCAAGTCTCTGATTAGAATGAATCGTATAGCTGTGGCATCTTACAGGTAAAATTTGCATTTTTTCCCCCTCAGCAGTACATAAGATGGTGTATTTTCTCATCAGTGGTATTTTAGATCTAACTCAGTGGGGTAAGAAGACCTGTCTTGCAGGATCCCCGCGTGGAGACACCTCTCCAGCCCAGTGCCGAGGCACATGATGACGTGAAATGAAAAAGAGGGGTTCCCTTTCCTCTTTCTCCCGCCATGGGAGGGCCATGTGAGCAGCTCCTCTATAGCACTGACTAAATCAGTTTAGAGCATCAGGAAATGTCTGGTTTTTAGAAGATAAACACCCCCTTAATTCCTCTTGGAACCAGGGAGGCTATTTTTAGCAGCTGCGGAGCAAGTTAAACAGGCCACCAGCTCCTTTTGATCCAGGTAACAGGTCACCAGGAGCACAGCCCGGGCCACTCGGGTCCAGGCCCTCAGTCACTGGTTTCCTGGTGGTGGCTGTACATGACCCTGGCTGGAACCCTGGGGTGGGGCAGTTAGGAAGGACAAGGGGCAGGGGAGACCGGCTGCCTCCCGCTGGCTTCTGAAACCACCGGACCTTGGGACTGGCTCAATCCAGTCAGCGGCGCTACTGCCTGGAGAACCAGCTCTGGTGGGGAGGAGGTCATAGGTCCTCTCCCAGAGGGTCTGTGCCCACACCCTGCATGGGGGGCGTGGAAGGCTCCTATTGGCCCAATGCAGCTGGGCACTGAGTGCTACGGAACTTCTCCAGGTCTCATCCCAAGGTTCCGGTTCCTCCCCAAAAACCTGTCACAAAACTTGAAGGTGGGCATGTTTCCCAGATTCACTAGGGGAAAATAACCAACTCAGGGGTCCTTGCAGGGGCAAGGGTGGGGGTTCTGAAGTTGAGATCAGGTCAGAACCCTCTGACCACTTCAGGCAGAGAAGAAGCAGGTGGTCTGAGACCCAGGGCATTGCAAAGATCAACTGGTCTTATGGGCTTTGATTTGATGAGGGCCAAACTGGGCTGGGCTCTTTGCCCCCAGACATCTAGCAAACATGTGCTCTGTATGAATGCAGAGACTCTCTGAATGTTCTTCTTTCCCTGCCATCACCTGTGCAGCAGAGGAACAGAGTAGGAATTGGTAAAAATGTTATCTGTTCTTTGCAGGGTGTCTTGGGCTTTTAGATGTTATGCTGGTCCTCCCATGGGTTCTGGAGTGGGCAGATACCTGGCCTCATCTTGGACAGATTGGGAACTGAGAATCAGAGAGGCCCAGGGGCTTCCTTTAACATACAGCACAAGATAGGGCAGAGGTTAGGCCCAGAGCTGGGCATAGAAGGAAGCAGCCGGCTTTGGCCAGCCTGTCAGGCCTGGGGTAGTCTGGGAGTCTGCAGACATGGGCCTCAGCAGGGGTGAGGAAGTCAGGGACAGGGCCAGGTCCCAGAAAATGCCTGCAAAAGGCCCTGGGAAGGGGAAGAGTCCTAGGGTCAGCATTTTAATGTCTCAGCTATTAACATCTTAAGGATCATTTAACATCTTATTAATCAGCAGCGAAAGAGAAGCTGAGAATCGCAAAGACTTTTCCTCTTCCCACTTCCCTAGCAGACTGCCCTGGTGATGCCCACCGCCGCTGGCGAGTGCCAGGTCCGGGGTGACAACACGAAATGTGGAGAGCCGTCTGCATGACGGGGTGGCCTTTCCAACTGCAGGTAAGCCAGCGGCCTCCTGGATTCTTTCCCTCCCCCAGGAAAAGAGAACCTGCTGCTGGTCTCCTTGGGGACAGCAAGGGAGTGGGACAGATGAAAAGCATCTAGAGGGACCCAGTCAAGGCGCACTATGCTTATCATCAGGCTGTCTGGGGTGAAGGGGTAAAAAGGCTTCTGGGGATGTCAGCACCCAGAGCTCTCGGTGGGCCACAGCACCCATCAGAATTCCTCTCCAGGACTGAGGAAGAAACTAAAAAAGCAACTTGTTCTTTTCTGTTCTCCACCCACCTTCCCCCCAAGGCTTTGCTGCTTGGGTGCTGTAAACAATGAGCTATTTTTTCCTCTCCTTAGAAAATCTGAGTGTCCCTTTTCTATACCATCCAAGGGAGTTCTGTTTAGGTGTAGGCTTCATACATTCAAAACCAGCTGACGTTCCAGCCCCAGAAAGTGAACAATTTCGAGTCACGCTACCGTCTGGGCTCTGGATTGCACATTCGTTAGTGTTAAATAACCTCCTAGAGCCAGGAGGCCTGGGTAAATATCTATGCGTTCTCGCTCACTCATTCACTCACACACATTCCCTCCCTCCCTCTTCTCTGGCCACTCCCTCCCCTCACCCTCTCTCACACACACTCAACCCAACTCCAACAAAGAGCATTGCACAGAGAATGCTGTTTCCCAGCTGAGAGGTCACCGTGGGACAGGGCGGTCTGCTAGGCAGTTCCTGAGCTTGCTGTGGGGACGGCCGTTTGAGGGCAAAGCACTTTTGAGCCAGAAGCAGCCCTTGCCTGGGCTCAGACCCCCAGGGCCTCATCTCCATGACTGTCATGCCTTGCCCACCATTGGAGAGTGGTAGGCCGGATGGCCACTACTTTTTGACTCCCTGGCGGCCATAGTGGTTGCCTGGCCCGGGGGCCTTCAGAAAGGCGATCTTGCTCTGGCCAAGGTCCGTTGGTGGGCCAGGCTACGGCCTGTAGATCTTAATGACATCCTTGATGGGCCGCCGGCAGATGGGGCAGCAGGCGCGGGCCTGCCTCTTGAGCCGCAGGCCACAGCTGTGGCACAGACACATATGTCCGCACGTGTAGATGACTGTGTCCACTTCGCCGTCAAAGCACACCGTGCACTCGCCGTTCTTGCTGCCTGCTGGCTCCGGTGGGGAGAACACAGGGGACACTGGGGGGCTCAGTGGGGAGCTGGGTGCGGTCACTGCAGAAAGAGAGAACATGACAGACCTTAATAATGTGGTTTTCCAGTGGGCTCTGCTGGTGCAACCCCAAGAATGTGGCTGAATTTATAGGGAAATAATTTAGAGACATTAATTTGGGGGTTTTCTTCAGGGTTTTGCCCCATTCCCTACCCTCCTTCCCCCAAGCATCAAGCAACATTATCACCCCTTAGGATACAATATGTAGATTTCTCCTCCCTCCAAATGTACAGCCAAGGAGGGAGAGGATGCAGGGGGGAAAGTGGCCGTCCTTGCTTAGCCTCAGGAAGGCTTGGGCACAGCTGAAGGAGCCAGGCCAGCCACCAGCCCCTACCCCCTCTAGGGTTTATACCTCCTTACCCAGGGATGACTCAGATGCTGAGGAGGACTGGTTGACACTGAAGGCCATATCAGAATCACTATCATCCTGGGAGCCGCTGAGGGACCCTGATGGGGATGTGGTCGCAGGGCTGGACTGCAGGGTGCCTGAGACCAAAGAGACTTCATCAGGGGTGGTGGGAGGTGGGTGCTGTTCTGCTATTGCATGACTCTTCACTCTTTTGCACCTTAGCTTCCCCATCTGTCTACTTGGGGGCTGGATAAGAGTTACCTCCGAGGTTTCTGCTAAGGACTGATGGCATCATCCATGTGTGATGGACACCTATTCTTTGCCTGCTCAGTCTCCATTCCTGTTCATTTCAGAAACAGTACCAGGATTTTTTTTGGGCAGGGGCACTTACTTCCCTCATTCACATGATCCAGGCCAGGCCAAGAACTTCCACCCCTTGGTCTCACTGATGGTTTAGGTAAGGCTACATTGACCAATGGAGGTCAAAGAGGCCTTCATGAGAACTACAACTGTTGGGAAGGAAGGGGCCCATCCACTAGGAGGTAGGTCTGGCACTGCAGAGCCTCCCTGAGAGGCTCTACATAGGGAAAAGTGAGCTTTGGGATGGGATCCCAATGACATGCTTTAAAAACTTCAATCCAGCTGTTCCTGAATCCATCCAATACACTCCCAGACTTTTGAGGTATATGTACCCTTACCTTTCCCTTCAGTTTAGGGCACCTTCAGTGGGGTTTTGTCACTTGCAACTACAAGATTCCTGACTAACGGTATTCAACAGGAATGAGTTTTCTTCCTTTTGTTCACTGCTGGTTCAGATAATAATGGGTTATTTCTTAGGTGAGAGAGCTGTTCCTTCCCTTACCCTACTTGAGGATGGATGGACAGATAGTGCAGTGCTGGGGTTGCTGTCAGGTAGAAATCAGGAGGGCAAGTCCCTGGCCTCCCTCTACTTTCTCTTCCTGACCACCCGAGGACTCATTCTCGTTCCTCTGGAAGTGCTGGGGAGGAGGGTAAGGAAGACTGATTCTAGGCTTCGCTTTTGCCAAAGCCCCAGCAGGAACTTAGGCAACTCATCTCAGGGCAAATGATGACTATATCTGGTCATCCCTTAAAAAACAAATGATGACCGCTGCTTCCTTGTTCCTCCTCTGCCGACCAAGAGCAGTCGGCACCTGCTTAAAGCATTATATACACCTCATCATTTCACCCTCTTGACAATGCCAGGGTGCAGGTAATTACTCCCTCTCTACACAAAAGGAATCCAAGGCTCAGAGAGGGTCTGTGATTTGCCCAACATCTTCATGGCTGACCAGCAATGTGACTGGGACAGTGAGTTGATCTCTCTGCACTTCAGTTTTCTTATCTGTGGATGGGATAATGATACTGGTCTCATTGAGGCATCAGGAATACAAAATTGAATGAGATAACATGAAATCTTCATCATTCCTGTTACCATTTGGACTGACTTCTTGAATCATGAAAATGGAGCTGTGCTCTTTGGGAACCTACCCTGTTCACCACCTCCATTCTACCAAATGGAAGAGAAGCCCCTCTGCAGTGGCCCCCATCACTCCATTCAGGTGTGTCTGTAAGCTCCCCTGTGCTTAGCCTGTGTCCTGTCCTCTGCCTTGCTCCATCCTGGAGCCTAGTGCCCTGCCCACAGCTGGAGGGTGCTCCATGTCTGTTGGTGGCACGAATGAAGGCAAAATCGTGTCAAAGTAAGATGGTTCAAGCCTCCATCCCATTTTCTGTGGACACTGTTATTTTGATGGACTCTCTTAAGTGTTGTTGAATTTACTTTTCCCCCTACAACTTAATATGCCTCGTGTATGTAAAAAATAACTACGTGATGTAATAAGTCATAACAGAAATAAAAATTGCACTGACCATTTACCGACTACCTAAGGCTTTCCAGGCACTGACCCCAGTGGGAACTGGGGCGGTGTCGGCAAAGTGTGGGCTTGGGATCAGCAACATGGACATCCCTGGGACACTTGTTAATACTGCATTTTGGGGCGGCCCTTACTGAATCAGCAACTCTAGGTGGAGGCAGAAGGGTGCTAATATGCGCTCAAGCCTGGGAAGCTGGCCTGGGATTCAGCGGTGGCTCCAGCTGGCTGCCCCGCGAACGCGTGGTCAGGCGGACAACTCACCCAGGAGGCGCAGCTGGCCCGCGGCGCCGCCGCGCACGTTGAAGAAGGCCCAGAGCGCCTGCGTAGTGTCGACGCATAGCAGGCGGCCGCGCGGGCGCCCATTGACGCCCAGGAGCACGTCGCCGCCAGGCCGCAGCGTGAAGCTGAGAGCGTCGCCTCCGTTCGGCACGGGACCGGCACGCGCCACCACCCAGTACTCCTTGCGGTCGAGCAGCGCGTCGGGGTCTGCTGGCAGCTCGGCGGGCCGGAGCCCGCCTGGGTCGCACGACGTGATGCCGAAGGCCAGCGCTCCGGGCGCCGCCAGCCCCGGGCGGCCCACCTCCACGAAGAGGCTCTCGCCGGGTCGCAGAGGGCGTTCGGAGAAGACGAGCGTGCGGCCGCCTTCCGGCCTCGGCGCGCAGGCCACTTTGCGGTCGGCAGACAGGCTCACGTCGGGCCCGCGTGTCGCGTGGAAGCGCAGGTCAGCCTCAAGCAGCGCCGGGGACGAAGCGGGCCGCGGGCGCTCGCGGGGCCCGCACGGGATGGCGGCGGCGGAGGCGTCGGCGGGCAGCGGGCCCGGGGCGCGGCCCAGCGCCAGGTGGCCCAGCTTGGCCACCACCTGGTTGTTTTCGAGCTCGTTGTTGTCGAAGTTGGCGGCGTCGAGGCTGCTGGGCGGCAGGCAGGCGCTGAAGCGGGCCTGGCTGAGGCGAGCGGGCGTCAGAGTGTCGGCAAACGCGCTCTCTGCTCCAGGGCAGAAGGGGGGTGGTGAGGGTGCAGGCTGCTGGTAGGGAGCCCGAGGTCCCCCGCCTTCCCCTCACCCCTGCCCCCCAGCCCTTCCTTTTTTCTACTTGATGTGTGTAGTGATTGAAGAACCACAGGTGCACAGAATCTGAGTACACACAACCCTGTTGACTTCTCTTGGGGATGGGCAGATGAGGCCTTTTCTCTGTTTCTCCTTCCTTCGTCCCTCCCTCCCTTCCCTCTTTCCTTTCTTTCCCCACTCCAGAGGTTTTCTCTTACATTGGAAGATCTGAAAACCTTTATTGTTGGTCTCCCCAGCTAGAACATGAGCTCCCAGAAGTGAATCCTTTTGCTCTTTATTTGTGGCCTTCTGTGACAGGTGCTATTTTAAGCTCCCTTCATGTGTTATCTGAGGCCTCACATAACCTGTGAGGTATGTTCTGTTATTACCAGCCATTTAGCAAAGAAAGGAGGTGAGGCACAGAGGGGTTAAAGAATGCAACCAAGGTTACACAGAAAATGGCAAAGCCACAATAGGGTCTCCAGCACATGCTGACACTGAAATAAGGCAGCACAGAGCCCAGTGCCTGGGTGCTGAACATTGAGTATGTTAGCTTTCTGCAAGAGATAGCCTCATTATGTAGGACAGAAAACAGTTTTAAGTCACTGTCATGAAAATATTTTTTGAATAATTTTTAGTGGTTTGGGAACATGTTTTTGATACTATATATTATATAGTTAAGTAAAAAAACAAAATAGTGTTTCATTTAGGTAGTACAGGTCTTCATACTTTGATAGATGACTTGTCTGTTGTCTCAACAAGAATGTGAGTCCCTATCTGTTTACTACCGCTTTCTCAGAACTTAGCAGCATGATGGGCAAAGAACCTTCATTCTTTATTGGATGACTGAATGAATGGGGCTTCTAGAAGACTGCCACTCTGAGAAATCAGGGAAAGAAAGAAACAGTCATTAAAGTATTATGAAGTTTTTTTTAGTGATAAAAATATTCTCATTAACCATAATAATAAAGCAAGAAAGATTATTTCTCAAACTTTTCTAACTAGATTCATCTAAGATTTGTCATTCTGTAATTTGGATCATGGAAAATACTATTTTTTCCTCATTAGTTTTCCAAATATAAAATGAAGTCATAATAATAAATACGCTTTTTCAAAAGCATGCCCTAGCCCCTAGTGAGAGTCTGGTATATTACTCCCTACTCTACCTGCAGAAATCCACAGGGCCAATTTTATAAACTGGCCATCCACGCGCTGACCCTGGCTCACAGAACTGTTTGGCTTACTGATATATTATTCAATATTTCTACAATAAATATGTATATTACAAGTCTTATCACAAAACTCCAATATTTAAAAAATATTTTTCAATTACTAGTTAATAATGTGGGAAAACACCAATGATATAACATTAAGTGAACAAAAGAAGATACAAAATTGAATATATTATTTGATTCCAATAGTGTGGGGAATGCATGTATAGGATGAGGAAAAATACAGGAAGGATATACATAACAATCTGAGGGTGGTTATCTCTGGATGTAAATTTACTTCTTTACAGTTTTTAGATTTTCTCACTTTTCTCTAGTGAACGTGTATTGGTTTTGCAATCAGAAAAAGCACATATAAAAGACTAAAACAAGTTTTGGGGGTGTTTTTGAGACATTTTTGATAAGTGGATGTTTCTGGTGTAGCATCCACTTCTGGTGGAGCCTTCTGGTGTGATGCATTTTCTCAGGGCTCTCTGTCCCCTGCTAGGCCAAGCCTAAAGGCATTGTCTGTGGTTGCCCTGAGCCTCTGCCCTTGCCAACATCTGCTTCTGTCCCCCACCCTAGTGCTCCTCCTCCTTGACCAACAGCTCGACATTGAAGTCCATCCTTCAGTGCAGCATTCTAATTGAGAGCACAGCCTCAAATCCTGGGTTCAGCCGTTCCTGGCTATCTGAGAGAGCTCTGAGAGAGCCTCAGCTTCCTCGCTTAAAATTAGATAATCCTGGTCCACCTCCCTCATATTGTTACAGAGATGGAATTAGATGTTTTTATGAATAGTGTAGCACAGAACATGGGACAAAGTGCTCAAAACATGTTAATTATTATCATTATTCCTTCAATGTTTCTGGAACAAAATGTATAGAGTGCTTGCTAGGTGCCTAACACCGTGCTGGGCACTGGGTAAAGAGAGGTAAACAAGTAGGCATGGCTCCTATGTCCACGGAGCTCCCATTCCAGTGGGAGAGACAGACTTTAATGAAGCATTTGCCATAAAACTGTGTAAGTACAAACTGTGATGACTGCTTCTAAGAGCCACTGTCCTGCATGGCTCTATAAAATGAGCATGTTTCAGTGGAAGAACTCAGACTCTGAAAGGCAAGGTGAGTTACTCACCTATTCAGCTCACCTTGCCCTTCAGAGTCTGAGTTCCTCCACATCACACAACCAAGGAGTGACAGAACTGGAGTTCTCTGAGTGTGTGAAAGGGGGACTTGGTCAGAAGTGAGGCCAGAATGGGCCTCTGTGACAGTGAAGATGAAATGAAGACCTGGAGGCCAAGGGAGTAAAGTGGTGTCTGGGAAGTGGGGTATAACTATTCCAGGCAAAAAGAATAGATTGTGTGAAGGAACAGCATTTCTGAGGTGAAAGCTTAGTCCGTGAGGCTGGTGTAACAACATATGTGACAGAATTTAGCCTAATACCTGGCACACAGCAGCCCCTCAGAAAAGATTGGGTCCCCCCACTTATCTCTATGCAAGGAGCTTTGTCCCCATCAGGCATTGTCCCTGAGTGAGACAGGGAAACGCCAACACACTTCAGAATCTACTTTTCAAAAGATTCTCTGTGGAGAACCAGAAATCCTACAATACCAAGAGGCTCCCAAGGGAACTTATCAAGACTTCCTAACTTCTAACTCGTGATTTGCCTCCCAACTCTTTAGATCTGATGAAAGCATATACAGACATTTTTTTGAGACCCTGCCTTTCAGATGCAATTTCGAGCATTATCCCCATCAATCCTCACCACTATCTCATGTAGCTCTGTAAAGTGGACACTTTTCACAGTGGGAGAACACAGAGGCTCTGAGAGGTGGAGTCAGTTATTTAAGGTCGCACAGCCACGAGTAACAGAAATGGGATTCCATCTCAGGCTATGACTCTAAAACCAGAACCCCTGACCACTAGCAGCACTGCCTGCAAAGTTCACCTGTCCTTGTTCCAGGAGCTGCCAGCACGTGGACTCAGCCTCCAGCCAAGTGGCTTTTGGAGTTACAGTCCCCATGAGTCTAATATAACCCCTGAGAGAATGAGTCCAACAGTTCTGCCCCCACTCCAAACATCTACTGGATAGCAGTCACTGGCCAGGCACAGGGAGACTTGGGTGGCTGGCATTGGCTCCACAGCCTCCAATTCTTCCTGGTCTATGTACAGAGCCTGGCTCTGGATCTGGGGAAAAGCTGGATTCTTTCCTTTCTTTCCCTAGCTCTCTCAGGTCAGATATGTCTGGGACTAGATGGAAGTCGAGCAGAAGTTATGTCTCTGGAGAAACCATATTTCTGTGAAGATGAAGGAAGCCTAGAAGAATTAGAAACAGGAAAGGCCATTCATCAGTCACCTCATTGTCTCCAGAGGTGATTCAGGAGATGCACTAAAGGCAGAAGGGGCAGGACATGCTGGCAGTATGGATGTAAAGCAAGGAAAAGAGGAATCAGGAATGACTCCTGAGGTTTTGGACCAGTCAACCAAGTGGGTTGTGCCCTTCAGTGACAGTGGGGATGGCTGCCTGAATGTGTTCAGCGTGGAATGCCTTTTGGATGGCAGGAGGAGATGTGAGTAGGTACAAGGAGGCATCAGGGCCGAGACTATGGACTTGGGAGCCAATATCCTAAAGATGGGATTCATAGCCTAGTGATAGGCTTGGATCATAATCTGGAGAAAGAATAGAGAAATGATCTTGCTTTATGATGGCTTATTAAACTGCACAATTTTTTTTATACTTTTCTACATGCATATTGTGTTACATGATAGAGAAGCAAGCTGACAATAGAACACTGGGGATCTCAGCATATGGAGACAGATAGGGAAGGAGCAAGAAAAGAAGCCAAGGAGGAAAAGCCAGGGAGCCAGGAGGAAAATCAGAAGCTTGTGAAGTCAGGAAGTGTGAACAGGTCAGAGAGGCAGGGAGAGGTCACCTATGTCAGAAGGGAGAGGCCAGGTAAGAGAACAAGGCTGAGCTCTGGATCTTCCAGCATGGGGCTGAAGGGAGAGCTTGCAGGCTGAACTCTGGTGAGACAATGAGGACAGGTTGGGAGCAGCCAGATTTCAGTGCATGGGTGCAGAAATTGGATAAAATCATTGTGAGGAGGTACATGAGCACCAGCTACCCCATGTGTCACTGCTGCGGCTGGGAACAACTTTCTTCAAAGTACCTGGTGGTGAACCTAACCCAGGAGAAGATGAAAATGAAGGACTAAAATGTTGACAGATGCTGGTAATCAGGATCAAATCCAGCCACACTGGGTCATTGCTAATTGCCTTAACTGGTAGAGACCAACTTTTGAACCTCCTCAGTAACGATTTTTTCCTATACACATTACACATAAAGCCTAAGGAACAAAAGTTGTTTTGGTTCAACTTCAAGAGGAAGCCTTATTTATAGTCCCTAAAAATTACAAGTTGGTAGCTATGCCATTGTTTGAATTATATGACAATGTACCAGGCTATGGACCCATCATTTCTTGTCTCCTTCAGCTTCTGATAGGTTGTTTTATATATAGCTGAATTCTTGTGTGGTGGTGAAATGAGCACACAGCCATACACAGTGTAGAATAAACATGGTAGAAGTCTTTTGGGGTTTATTTCTTTCCCACTCCCTAAATTTCTACCCACTTCCTACTGTTTGAATAGTAGAGTTAATGTGGAGAACCATATTTTATATGGTCATATGTACATATATATATAAATGGTGTAAACAAATGTGATATATAATTTACTGTGTCTACTCATACTTTTTTATACATTAAAGAAAGTGGATTGTTTCCTTTTGTATTTTCTTTTAAAGTTTCATATTAAACTTTTAAAATTAAAAATAAACATAATACTGGAATAAGCTAAAGAGGATTGGGATGAGCTGAAGAGGGAGGTAGAGAGGGTGGTAAAGATATTTTTGAGAAAATTTTGCTCTGAAGAAGAGCAGGGAAATGAGAAAGTAGCTAGTAGAGAAGATTGCCAAGGGCACTTAAAAAATTTATTTTATTTAGTTTTAGTTTTACTTTATTTAATTTTAGAAAGAGCATAAGACAGAGGGATGGAGAGAGAGAGAATCCCAAGCTGACTCCAGAGCCCAGCATGGGGCTCAATCACATGACTCTGAGGTCATGACCTGAGCTGAGATGAAAAATTAGAAGCTTGACCAAAGGAGCCACCCAGTTGCCCCAAGGGTTTTTGTTTGTTTTTTAATGGAAGCCAGACCTCTTTTATATGCTCATGGGAATAATTTTGTGGAGCCGAAGAAAGTGAAGGTGGAAAAAGGGACAAATGATAGGAGCAATGTCCCCAAAGAGGCAGGAGGGTACAGGAGCAGAGCCCACAGGAGGGCTCACAGCAGGGCAAGGATTTGGGGCTTATGAAGGAAAGATGCAGATGCCAGGTCTGTGGGCCACTGAACCCATGCTTTTCCAATGGAAGATGACTGGGCAAGGGAGACAGACCTCCATTGGACCTGTCCAGTCCTGGATGTGACCTCAGTTTCCTCCTGCAACCTGAGGACCTTCATCCCTGTCTCATAGGTCCATGGGAAAGGTTAATGGCAGATCTGTGGAATAATAATGTACTTGGCACAGTGCCTGCCACAGAGTAGGCCCTCAGGAGCCTGGGAAACCACAGTCCTTCAGGCCACCCTGCCAGGCAAATGCCTTACTCTCAGGGCAGGGAGTTGGATGCTGGCCTGTACTCTTTGGAGAGAATACATGAACTGCAAAAGCCAGCTACCCTGTGCTGCTCCCCACTAAGGCTCTGGATGAAGCTACTGTAGCTATTCCTCCCTGTGTGATGTAGGGTGCTCACAGGTCCCATCCTGAGGCACCACCCCCTACCGAGGGTCCTGGGCCCAACTCTCTCCCATGATCACTTAGTAGCTGGGTGACCTTGGGCAAATTCCTGTCTCTCTCTAGGCCTCAGTTTCCTCACTTGAAGCATAGGGTGGTACAGTTAGCCTGTAGGCACTGCATCTGGATCCATAAGTTCAAGTCTGTCAGACACTTTATTTATAACGCTAATATAAATAACAAACACCGGGGCACCTGGGTGGCTCAGTCGTTAAGGGTCTGCCTTCGGCTCAGGTCATGATCCTGGAGTCCCAGGATCGAGCCCCACATCGGGCTCCCCGCTCAGTGGGAAGCCTGCTTCTCTCTCGCTGTGTTTCTGTCAAATAAATAAATAAAATCTTTAAAAAAATGACAAACACCAACTCTAACACCATCAACTGATAGGTAACCTTGGCCAAATTATCCACCCATGCAGGGTCTGCAAATGGGGATGATGCTATTTCCTGCCTCATAGTGTTCTAGTGAAGACTGGAAAACATCACCCAGGTAAAGTTCCTAGCATAGTGCCTGGGTGCATAGTAGATAACTAAAATAACGAAAGGGCTAAATGCTTTCAAAAAAGGTAAATGACTCCCTTACAAGGCCTGTAGAGAGCTACTGTTTGAGTGTATGGCATCCAAGTGCCTTCCTCAGGTCCCAGCACCCAGCTTTTCTTTTGAGAGAACTGCCCCACACCTACCTCCTGATTCCACTGATTACCCTGAGGAGGAGGCCTTAACTTGGCCGGTCAATATCCCATCCTCCTGGCAATGGAGAGTAATGAGGCTAAACCTTGAACTTCAGCTAGACCTTGTAGGAAACCAACTGTCCTGCTAGATTTGCTAATCTGGTGGGATGAGGGACATGGGAATGGAGCTGCTGGTGGCCTCCCCCCACCTCCAAAAGGGAGGCCAGCTGAGGATGATGCTAATAAAGATGACAGCAGGGCAAGAAATAAAGGCAGGCCAATATTTCAGGTGCTGTTCCTTGAACCCCTGCATCAAGTCAGCCTTACAGGCAGTCATTCTCCTGAATTTCCCATCACGTGAGATATTTTTTTTTCCTTGCTTGAGCAAGATTGAACTGGTTTTTGCCACTTAAAACCAAAGATTTCTGGCAAAATACCCTGGAATGCCATGGCCTTAGACTGGTGTTGCTTATTTAGCCTGACCAGCCTTCCACCACTGGGCAGAGGGAGGACAAAGGGGCTGTATGACTGTGACCACCACTGAACTGTAAGAGGGACAGAGGTGCCTCAGGACATGGGACCCGAACTCCAGGGCTCCAGGAAAGAGCTTCTCAGAGGAGCCAGGGAGAGGAGGGGGAAACCTGGCCATACCTGCCTTTCCTGGGTCCAGGAACTACTAAATTCAACAGAAAGTTATTTGCCTAGGCTCAGCCCCTTTTCTTTAGCCCAGAGGAGCATCTAGAGAAATCACAGTTTCTCAAGATGGACCACTCCAGGATCCAGCAAGGCCATCCTGGTCTGTGCCCCAGAGAATGGTAAATCCCAGCAGCCACAGTACAGCCTTGTGGGAGAGAGTGCACTGCAATGTAGTTTGCTTGGGGATTTCGGGGGGGGGGGTGGCACCCTAATCCCATCAGTGCAGAAGCTGATAGGGAATAAGACACCAGCAGATCTACTACAGTATAGACAGATCTAAAAATGAGGCAAGTGAAAAAAGAACAATGGAGTAAGATTCTTTGCGCAGTCCCATCTATCCACGTAAAACTCTATGTTTTTATAAAAATACTAAACGCCAGAGTAGTGCCTATCTGGGCAAGGCAAGGGGTGCATGTGAATTTAGAGTAGGGCCTGGGGATGAAGCAGAAAATTCAAACAAGAGAAGGGGCTTTTGTGGTTCAGGGATGACCCCATGCCTTGAACTGACATGTCTGAACAACTCAGCACCCAGCAGGGAGGAGAGAGAGGCACCAGTGCAAAGGGCACTGTTGTGTCACAAGCCTGGCTATACCAGGGGATCACCTGAAGAGCCTTAAGAGATCTAGATGCCTTCGGGCCACTCCCCGAAGCTCTGATTGACTTGGTGTGGGTGCAACCACAGCTGAGAACCACTGATGACAGATGGGTGCATCTAGGTTCTCTAATTCTGGCTCTGCCACTCACAAGCTTGGTGGTTGTAGGCAAGTCACTTCCCTTCTCTGAGTCCTAAATTCTTTACCTAAAGAAATCCCCATGTCTTGAGAAGAGAATGAACAGGTCACAAGAGAAGGCATACCAGACACCTGGGTCTGCAGCTGGACCCCCTTGCAGGAGGAGGCTGAGCTAGAACCATAATTCCATCAAGTGAGAGAAATACATGAGGCCTATGAACATTTTCTTTCTGAGACTTAACCTTAGCTCAAGTTCCAGGGCAAATGGGGGGATATTTCCCAGATGAGGGGTGCCAGATGAAATCTGGAATTTCAGAAAAACAACAAATGCTTTTGTAAGTATGTCCCAAATATCGTATAGGACATGTATTAAAAAAAAAATCCTTATTTCTCTGAAATTAACATGTAACAAGGTGTCCTATGTTTTTATTCAATTTGGCAAGGTTACTCAGATGACACAAGCTTGTTGGTTTTTAGTCTTTATCTAGTAGGGTCTGAGAGAGGTGAGGGAGGGGTAAGGGGGTCTCTGTTCTAGAGTTTTCTATTCTGACTTTCACAATCTCTAAAGCTAACAGTCTCTAAAGGAACTATGTCACCTCCTCGTTGCTTGTGAGGAAAAGGAGATCAGAGGGCTCTGGGGATTGTTTAAGCACTGGCTGCCTTGTATTGATCCACTTGGTACCTTAGACACCACCATTAGAAAGCCCAGTTCTAAGAACTGGGAGAGGGAGATCCCATTTAGGGTGGGATTTCTGTGGTTCTCATGTTTCGCCACCCCTGTGGCTAGCAGTAGGGTATCTGTTGCCTGAACTCATGCCATAAATAATCATAAGAGCTTAGCTTTCTTATTTTTATTATAACTTTTTTTTTTCTGATCATGAGTTGTTAGTAACTTTGGTGGTAGTGGTGGCAGTGGTGGAGACCACCCATAATCCCAATGGAGCCAATGGCAATTTCCTCTTCCCCTGGGAAGAAAACATTTAGCTCTGATCATATGCCAGAAACTTCCCCATTTTCTCATATAACCTTCAGAAGGAAAAATAACTTTATTGCCGTTTCTAATTGTAAAAGCACTATAAGCTCTTCACACATATTTTTTGGTAAAGTAACTCATAGAAGTATAAAGAAATGAAATTCACCCAGAATCCTATCACTCAGAAATGGAATTCCTTCGAATCTCACTTGTACACCTGGACCTACAACACAGGCACTTTTTGTCAGCCCGCACACCTCCAGCACTACCTGAAGATAAGGACACTGAGAATCACGTCTGCCATGTTACATCAGTGATCCAGGGGGCTTTTTCCCTTTCTTCCAAGGGGCTTGGGGCTCAATAAAAGTTTGCTAAGTGAACAAATGAATGGAGGAAGAGTCTGTGACTCCTCACAGGTTTATGCAGAGTAAGTCATCAAAGAAGGTTCTAGTTTGTATTTTCAAAAAACCCTAACCCATTTGTGCGGAGTACAGAGTGCATATGATTTCTTGGTGGTTATCCCAACACATGGGCTATATGAGGAAGCAGGTGAATGAGGTATGATTGTTTCCCAGCTCTGAATAGAGAGATCCAAAAAAAGAGTGACAGGAGATCAAGGAGGCTTTAGAAATGTCTCCTGGGGGTAAAATGCAAAACATTCTATGGGAGAGTGTGGAGGAACATGGTTAAAATGTCCAGGTAAGACCCCAGCTTGCAGGGTAGGTAGCTGTTCATAGTCTGGTGTGCCTCAGCCTGGAATCCAGACATGTGCTTAGCCCCACATGCCAATGGGCAGAGACTCTGTGATTTCTTAGCTATTATTTCTTGAGTACCTTCTATGTGCCAGGCACTGTGTATGTCCCTTTCATATACCCTCTCAGGTCACTCAACAATGCCAGGAGGTGAGTACTACCATGAACCCATTTACAGCTCAAGAAACTGAGGCACATAGAGGTTTAGTCACCTGGCCAACTCCACAGAGCTGGCAAGTCAGGAGCCAGGTATAGACAGAGGTCTGGTGTGACTATCAACCTTCTATTCTTAACCATTCAGAAGTTCTGCCTTCCTTCTTCTGGGGAAGGAGGGCACGGCCGGGGATGTATCATTTTTTCTCCTTGCCCAATGGTGGTGTGGGTGGTAGTCGTGAGCAAGAAGCCAGGGTCAGAGTTTTCCCTCAAGGTGCAAGGCAGAAAAACCAGAAATAGCCCAGACATTCAGAGCCACCAACCATGGTACGTCTATATCATGGAATACTACTTGGCAATTAAAACAGAACAAACCACTGATTCGCTCGGCAACAACATGGATGAATTTCTAAAATAACGTGCTGCGATAAAGCAGCCAGACAGATAAGCACATACACTGTATGATTCCATTTACATGAAGTTCAAGAATAGGTGCAACTAATCTATGGTCAAAAATCAGCACAGGCTCCTCCAAGAAAGAGGAGACCATTCCTGGGTTATGGCAGGTGTATAAATCCATCCAAACTCTGGGGCGCCTGGGTGGCTCAGTTGGTTAAGCGACTGCCTTCAGCTCAGGGCATGATCCCGGAGAACCGGGATCGAGTCCCACATCGGGCTCCCTGCTCGGCGGGAGGCCTGCTTCTCCCTCTCTCACTCCCCCCCCCTGCTTGTGTTCCCTCTCTGGCTGTATTTCTCTCTGTCAAATAAATAAAATCTTTAAAAAAAAATAAATCCATCCAAACTCAAACTTAAAAAACAAAACCTTTAGATCTGTGTATATAGTGCAGGTGAATGACAGGCAGGGCGTGTCTAGATGCCCTGAGAAATCTGATTTCCCTTTACTCCCTCAGAAATCAAGGCTGGGCTGGCTCACATGTAACCTGTGAGTGTAACCTGTGAGTTCAAGGGCTAAGGTCACAAATACAAAGCAGGTCAGTGGTTGCCAGGGGCTGGAGGTGGGGGAGAATGGGGAGTGACAGCTCAATGGGTATGGGTTTCCTTTTGGGGTGATGAAAATGTTTTAGAATTAGAAGTGACTGTTTCAACTGCCATGAATTGTACTCTTGAAAATGGTTATTTGACATTATATGAATTTTAAATCCTTTAAAGAGGTAATAAAAGAAAAAAAGGTCTCAAAATAAGGGCTTCTTCCCCCATGGATTCTCAGCACCAGGATTTTAGCATTAGTGGCTGCCGTCTCCCTTAGAACCAGGGCTAGCCAGGCTTGTTTGCCTGCCTCCCCAGCGGACCTTGAGCCCCTTAAATGTGGCCACTGTAGATATTTGAGGACTGGGGCATAAATTTGATTGCTAAGTGGATGTGTGAGTTACTGAAAGAATGAGCAAATGAATAAGTACCTGTGTGAATGACTGAATACACGAATGAGTGAGCAAACACATGCATAAGTGAGTGAATGAGTGAGTAAGTGAACGGGAGAGTGAAGGAGTTAGCAAAAGAATGGACAAAAGTTTGAGTGGGTGAATGAGCAAAGTACCTGATGTATGAATGAACCTGAGCCAGACCTGGACTCTGGACCCAACCCTTGTGGGTTCCGGTCCTGGCTTTGCAACGCAAATTATTTAACCTCTCCGTGCCTCAGTTTTCTCACCTGTAAAATGAGTATGACGGGTTGTGGTAATAATAATGAGTTAAAAAATGTATAAACTGCTTAGAATAAGGCTTGGCAAAGTGAGCCCTTTGTCTTTGCGAATATTAAAAAAAAAATACACCTCCATGCGCACAGAGAACCAGGGCCTAGTCCGGCCCGCGACCTACCGAGGAGCTGCACCTCATCGGTGATGCCGTAGACGTCGATGAGGGCCCAGAGCGGGCCGCCCACGGCCACGCCGCAGTGGAAGAGCACCGGCTCGCTGTCGTTGACGCTGTAGAACACGCGGCCGTGGCGGTCCGCCCAGTAGGCCAGCACGGTGTCGCGCAGCGCCAGGTTCTCCGGCAGCGCCTTGGCCCAGTAGCCAGGCCGGGTGACAAGGTCGGGGCAGGCGTACTTGGGGATGTCCTGGGCGCTCATGAGCGACGGGTCGTGCGCTGTGAAGCCGAAGCGCAGCGCGCCGCTCCAGCCCGGGCGCACGGCCACCAGGCGCAGCCGCACCTGCTCGTACAGCCGGATGGGCCGCTGTGTGAACGTGACGCCGTTGCAGAAGCTGTTGCGTCGAGTGGCCCGGCGCGAGTGGCCATCCAGCCGCACGTTCTTGCCCTTGGCCTGTGCGTGGAAGCGCGGCGCTTCTCCCAGCACTGGGCGTCGCTCCGGGCCGGGGCCGCAGCAAGGCCGGGTGGCCAGGAGGCGAGCCGGTGGGCTGGGGTCTGCGGGAAGAGATAGGCAGGAAGGTTAGAGCCCCTCAGAACTACTCGAGTCATTTCCATTTTAAATTCCACCTTAATTAGATCCGTAATAAACTTTGAGAGGGTTCCAGCTACCAGCAGCCTGCCCAAGGCTATCACAACAAATTACTATATTCTGTGACTCCCCCTCCCCCCATTTACCCATAGAAAGTGAAAGCATTTCTTTATAGAACATGCACCTTTGAGGATTCATTTCTAAGGGAATTTTGCCCCAAAGGACCTGGAGAATCTTGGGAGGGTCTCATTTCAAAGGAGCCGGCTGCTGGCCACAAACTCGTGGCTGAGTGTTGAGGTGGGGGCTTCATCATTTCCACCTGTCTTCCTCCATCCCAGGGGCAGTTCCTGGCTCTGGCAGCCTGGGAGATGTCAGGGTGGGCAATTACCGCACAAGTCTCTGCTGCTCGTTCACAACAGCAGCTGAGTATAATTTTCATGGCAAGTGCTTATAAACTGCAGACAGCCCCTGGCACACACAGGGGTCTGAAGTCATGGCAGAAAAATAGCCACCCCAGGAAATGAGAGGCCACGGCGAGGACCAGTCCTCCCACACCCAGTCGTGGGGTTCACTGTGCTTTGGGCGCATTGTTGGGCTTCTACTAATACTGAGACTAATGGGAGCAAGGACAGGGGAAAACGAAGAGAGATGTAATAATGAGGCAGGCCAGTTATGGCTCCCCTCCCCAAGCCTGGGGGGGAGGGTGCCCCAGTTTGGAGGTACAAAGTCGTGCTGGAAAGCTGGAGGCCCCTCTCCAAACAGAAGTCACTGATCCCCAGAAGCCGAATACAAGGACTAAAGCCAAGGTCCTTTATAAGAAAAAAAAAACAACTTAAGCAGCTTTCATCGTTCATTCATTTAACAAATGTTTAAAGAGCACCTAGTGTGTGCCAGGCACCATGCTAGGCACTGGAAATACAGTAGTCTCCAAGAAGGATGAGGTTCCCACTCTGATGGAGTGGACATTCTGCGGTGGGCGGCAAAGTCAGACAAGAAGTAAAACATACTCTATCTGGTGGGATGCATGACAGAAAAATGCGGTCAGGAAGTGGGGAAGAGAGAAGTACTAGGATTTTCACAGAGGGCCTCTTTCTTTTGAACAGAGGTCAAGGGACTGAGCCATAAGGGTAGCTGAGGGAAGCGTGTGCCAGGCAGGGGTAAAAACAAGCGCAAAGACCCTGAGGTGGGAACGAGCTGGTGTGGCTGAGAAACTGCAGGGAAGCTAGCCAGGCTGGGGTGAGCAGGTGGGGGGAGTGGAAGCAAATGAGAGCAGAGCTGAGTGTGGTGGGGGGGGGGCGGCAAGAAGGAGCTGCAGTGGTTGCTGCTTGTTTTTTCTTGAGCAAATTTACTCTGAGAGAGACATTACTGGAGGTTTCTAGTAGAGAGTGGTGAGGCTGCAAGGCTGCTGTGTGGAGAGGGGACTGCTGGCAGGGGGGTGGGTGAGGGAGCTGGGGGCTAGGACAGGCTACTGGATTATTCTAGGCACAGGTGATGAAGGCTGAGACTGGGAGTTGAGGGGGTAGCTATAAAGGTGGGAAGGGCTCAGATTCTGGATATGTTTTGAAGGTAGTAGAGATTGAGAGTTTTGAGATTTTCATGAGAGAAGAAACATTCCGTATTACTTGCTTTGGATGGTTAAAATAAAGTCGATAAATAAGGCAAACAATGGCTACCTGACGGGGAAGCAGAGAGGTGGTGAGAGGGATGGGGGAACGCTAGGGTTGGATCCTGGGAGGCAGGGGCTCCTCCCTGTCAGCTTTTGATTCCCCATGCTCAGCAAAGGCCCAGCACACAGCAGGCACTTGATAAATGGCAGCTGCTGTGTCTCTATTATGTTAGAGCTAGAGCAGACCTCAGAAATCATCTCAATAAGCCCATTTTACAGGTGGGGAAATGGGCCCAAAGAGGGAGAAGGGCCTGCCAAGTTCAAGGTCAGTAGGGGTCTGGGCAGGCCACCTGTGAGGCAGGAGGCAGAATGGCAAAGGTCATTTCCACCCAAGGAGGATAAGGAGAACACTCTTTTGCTTATAAACCGTGTTGAGCTAGGTTTCTGATATTTGCAACCCAAATGGCCTTGATTGATAGTAACCTTGTACGGGGCAGGAGGGAGAGGGAGCTACAAAGGGCTTTCAGCAGAGCAGGCTGAAAGGGAGGGACTCCCTGGGCAGCAAGGAGGGTAGGCCCAAAGCCAGATGGTGGGGCAGCTCCAGAACCACAAGGATAAGAGCTCTGGGCCCACTGGAGAGCTATGTCAGAGGACAAAAATCAAAACAGTTGGGGAAATACGACCCAGGTGTAAACCATCAGGAGAGGCCACCCAGGCACCCCAGAGCCCATGTTCTCCACGCCCGCTGTAGCCTCGTGCAAGCCACCCAGCTGCTCTGGGCTGCAGCTTCCTCCAGTGTCCACAGGTCGAATGCTCCTCAGGGTCCCCACAGCTGGCACAGTCTCCAGGAAACATTAAATATGACCACAGATGAAAAGCCCTTCTGAGCACCAAAGCCCAGAAGCCACGGTTAGTGATTATTTTCCTCTTCCCTGACATAACTGCTTTCCCCGCCCTTCTCTCTCAGTTGGAGAATTTCTTTACCAAACAGCCTGGGAATCCTAAGTAGATGTCCTTGTAGAGTGACCTGGTGGTTGAAATGTCACTGGCTGGGAGACACCTGCTTCTCCTACAAGGGGAAGTTTCCTGTAAAACCAGCTGTATGTTAGGACAAAATACAGTCAAGTGACCTGCAAAGCTTACATACTTGTTGAATATTCATTATATGATCCAACTTCCTTCAGGGAGTGAGGGATAAACACCCTTCCTACCCTTTCAGAGGCCACTGCCCTGACATGATGTAAAAACACCAGAGTGCAAGTGTCTAAGGACGTGTTATTTATACAAATTGAAAATGCTTAAGATGAAAGAACAATAATAAGCAATCACCAAATTGTACATCACCATCTGCTTTTAGTGGGGCTTGGGGAAAGCAGCTCCCACAAGAAGTGGAGAAATAGGAACGTGGGCCCCAGGGGCCCCGCAGATCATCCTAGTTCAGAGATGTCAACAGAAAACCTGAAGCTGAAACACCACAGCCATGTTAAAGAAAGTTGAGCAGGAAGGAGGAAAAAAAATCCCTCCTTTCTCCCTCCCTTCACATCTGAACTCACGTGGTATTTCTCTGTCTCCGGTCTCTGCCCGGCCCTTATCCACAGAAGGGCCACTGGCTGTGCCCTCCCTCTGTGCTATGTCTCACGCTAGATGTCTTCTGGGACATGGGATTGTAGCTACTTCTCACAATCTTCACCTGCAGCATTTTCTATGTGAGAAACAAAGGTCCAGGCAGCAGAGATGCTTCCCTTCGGCTGCGAGAAGCAGTGTTGAGATGTAGGCCCAGCAATGTCTGATCCCAAACCAGCCTTCTTTCCTCTGATCCCAGCCTGTTTCCAGAAGCAGTGTGGAAGTACTGAGTGCTAAGTGGTCCTGAGCACCTTTTCCAACTTCCCTGCAGTCAGAGCCCACATCCAGTTTTGTTTGCTGCCTTTTGGTTTTCTAACTCAACATTACATAAAAAGCATTTTCCACACATGGTTCCTGAACCTTCACAGTGCTTAGGTTTCATAGCTGCCGAATAGTCCACTGAGGGTCAGAATGTTCCCCACTGTTCCCCTCCTGGGGATCACTTCAGGTGTTCCCCCAAATGGCTGAGTCTGTGGGCACAGAGGTTCCTAGCTGCTGGCGCCAGTGCCAGATTCAAACGGGCATGCTGTCAGGGGTGAGAAAAACTTCAGCCAGGAAGAGGTGCCCACCCCATGCCAGGGAACAGGCCCCCCTGGCCCTTCCTTCCATGGAAGGCTGAGCACCCGCGGGCCTTGTGTGGGTGTCAACTACAGCCAGGGAGGCCTCTCCTCTTCTGGCCAGTCCCCAACCGTGGACTCTAAGGACAATGCAGGGCAGAGGGGTCTTGTGTGGTGGGAGCCCAGGAGACCTCTGCAGTAGCCCATCCCATGCGTAGGAGGGAGCAGGAGACATTCCAGGCCCAACCTCACAGTTGACCAAAGGCTACTCCAGCCAGAGGGGAGGGTCTTCCAGCGTTTTGTCGGGGAAGCAATGCCTGGACTCTAAACGTAGGGGCAGGGGCACCTGGGTGGCTCAGTCGTTAAACACCTGTCTTCGGCTCTGGTCGTGATCCTGGGACCCCAGGATCAAGCCCTGCATTGGCTCCCTGCTCAGCAGGAAGCCTACTTCTTCCTCTCTCACTCCCCCTGCTTGTGTTCCCTCCCTCACTGTCTCCCTCTCTATCAAATAAATAAAATCTTTTTAAAAATAAAAAATAAAGCATAGGGGCAGAGATTGAAGGGGTGGGGCGCACTGAGTGGCTGTGGATTTAGGGTGGGCTCTATTCTGACTAAATGTTGCCACTGCCCAGCCTTGGACAAGTCCTTCGGTAAGACAGGTGTACATAAGAGCAGCTCAGATGGTGGCTATGTGCCTTCCCCACGTCAGTGCTTTAGAACACCCCTCCTGGGCTCTGGGTTCAAGCCTGTGCTTCGCTGCTCATTTGCCTGGAGGCCCTGGGTAGTCACATCACTTCCCAGCGCTGCAGTTTTTCATCTTGCATGCTGTGTGAGCTTAGGCCCCAGTCTCAGGCTGCTGGGAGCCTGGGAGAACACAGAGAGATTGGGCAGAAATCCCGGCACATAGTATATGATCATTAAACGTTCCTTTCCTTCCCTGTGGGAACAGCAGCTCCAACTCCTAGAGGAGCCCCTCACCTCCATCTCTCCCAGAGTCTCATTTCCTAATTCTCCATGTGAGAAGCAGTTAAAAAGAACACAGGCTTGGAGTCAGACATATCTGTGTTTAAATTTTGTTTTGTCATTTCATAGTGGTGGGATACTAAGGTCCACGCGTAACTTCTCCAGGTCTCCCCACCCAGCCCTACAAAACTGGCAGGAATCCTCACTACCCTGTAAGACCGCTGTGAGGAGTTTTGAATTTGTGGGCTAAATCCATAAGACATGATGCGTGACACATAGTAGGTGCTCACTAAACATATGGTCTCCCATCAGCCACCTTACTTTGTTCCTTTGACAAGAAAAGGTTTCTGATGTCTTTTGACATCAGAGACGTTTACTTTGTAGGTCTGGGGAAATACATCTGGACATGTTTCTCCATGGAAGGCTGGTGACCTTGACCAGGAAGGGCCTCCTCAAAAACCTGGAGTTGTCTTCCCTTAGTGTCTGAGGACAGAAGCCCATTTTTAAGCCATCCCAGCCTGAGCAAATGGCATTTACGGCCAAGAGGATGACAGGAAGCAACACTCCAGCTTCTGTGGCCACTGAGATGACAGCTTCCAGCGTGCTGGCATTCAGCAGATGGCATTCTGGCTGGAATTTTCAGCAGATTCTGCTCCACAGGGAAAATGAATCGCAGCCGGGAGAACAGTCTTTTCTATACCCTCCTTTCACATGCAGCCTTTTGCTGAGAGCCTGGTACGGGCCGGTGATGTCCTCTGTTCATTCGATGTAGTCTCTGGGACAACCCTTTAGTCTCAGGATTGTGTTACCACCTCTTGTTTTACCAACTTCCCCTTTCGGAGGGGGAAACCAGGGCTGCAAGCTGGGCCGTGGCATCAGAGGGCCAGGCCTGGTCCCTTCCTCCCAGACTCCACCCCTTCTCCAAGCAGCCCCCTGTAACCACTGGGAGCAGGGGTCGTGGTCCTTGTTAAGGGCAATGAAAGCTGTATAGGCCCCTCTCCCCTGAAAAAATACCCACACTCCATGAACACAATTTGGCATACAATTTCAGGGGCTTGCTGGACTCACATAGCCTCTAACCTCAGTCAGTACACCTCTGGTGAGAAGTTGCTGGCTCCAGATCCACAATTCAAATCAATGCTATCGGCAGTAGAAAGCAAAATGGTGTGTGTGTGTGTCCTTTAGACAGGAAAACACAAGGCCAGTATTGGCAAAGCTTCCCTCCATCTAAAGCAAGACAAGACTGTCAGTCTTTTCTGGCAACAGGAAGTACCTTTGCCATTGGTGGGTTTGAAAGCAGGCTAGGAAAAAAATAACCACCCTTCCTCACCTCTGCCAAATGGGGCCGTGACAAGCACCTAGGAAACAGATGCCGGCGTAATGGGACTTTGTTCTCTGTTTCAGAGGCCTGGTAGGCCAGCACCCAGGATGGAAAGGGGCCAGCCCACACTGGAAACTGCCACCCTGCTCCCCCCCTTTTCTTTGCAAACAAAACCCGGTCACCCCAGCACAGCTGGGAAGGCCCCACACTCTTGTCAACAGCTACGAGGAGGCCAGGGAGGGAGGCCAGAGGTCACGCGACACTGCTCGTTGGAAGCAAAGCCCACTGCTTCCAGGCCTAAGTGGTGGCTCTCTTGGCTCAAGTGGGCTCAGATGTGCCGAGTTCCCAGGGGGTGAGGTCATCCCAGTGCCCCCTCGAAGTGTGCTCCGCAGAGGGAAGATTTTCTAGCCCATTCTGACCTTCTGCTGGGCCCCTTCACTGAGGTCTTTCTGATAAACTTCCCCGGGAAACTCCAATCCCCAGGAAATTCCCAGGTGCCAGCTCCCACAGTTAGGGTCCTACTGCCACAGTGGGGCGGGGCAGGGAGGGGAATGTGCCCTCATTCTTTCTCAAGTACATCACTTCCTCCTTCATCTGACTTTTAGGGAGCATGCACTCCGTGCCAGGGCCTGCTCTGGCTGCAGGGACACATACACTGACCACACACAGTCCCTGCTCTGTGAGCTGAGACTGGCAGAGGGACAGACACCAACACCAGGACTGTGCAGGGCGGGTGGTGGGCAGGGCTGGGGTCATGGGAACACTTCTCAGAGCAGCCCCAATACAGGACTGAGGCAGAAGTGGCTGGGAGGATGATAGGGATGGAGAATTGTATTTGATGCAGAAGGAATAGCACAGACAGAGGCCTGGACATGAGAATGAGTGGAATGTACTTAAGGAACTAAGAGTGTAGGGCAGAAGAGAGAGGGAAACCTGGAGCTGGAGCCCGGGGCCACATCACAAAGGGTCTTAAAGGTGGTACAGAGGGGGTTAAGTTCCTCAAGAAGGCTCTGGGGACCACTGAAGTGTTTAGAGCAGGGAGGAACCTCTGAGTATCCACCTCTCCAAAGAATGAGAGTCAAGCCCAGTTTCTTCCCATAGAAACTGTCCCTCTCTCTCTTCTCTGCCTAGCAAAATGACTTAGCACAGGGGGAGTAAGAAAAACAGTTCAGGTTTGAACGTTGCTTCCAACTGCTGGCCGGGTCCTGCTCCGGGGCACCTGCTTCTCCTCCAGGCAGCTCCTGGCAGCGACCTGGTGATAAGCTGGCCACTTTCTCCTTCTCTTTGCCTTTGGGGCAGCCTCTCCCCTGGCCTGGGTGGGGCCCAGCAGCCCGACTGCTCACTAACCTGTGGGGCTCCATCCTGATTTTCTGGAACAAGAGCTCCACTGGTCTGGCTTCTCAGGGCCAAAGCAATGCCAGAGGAGGAAGCTCCCCCTGAACTGACTACCTTGCTCTGGCTCCCAGAGCCGAGACAGTGCTCTTTGCAAGCGCCACTGCTGGGCAAGGTTTGCGGGCTCCGCGGGGCAGGAAGCCCGCCTCTGTGGCACACCATGTGGCCCATCCGCCCCTCACCACCCGCTGCCAAGAGGCTTCCAGATGATGAAACCGAGGCCCCTCTCTAGACACCCTCACAGAGGCCACCCGGCTGGTGAGGGGAGCGTCTGCTTTCGAATCTGGTCCTGTCTGACTCCAAGGGCTGCGCCTTTCCCGTTTCATGGTTTCATGCCTCACTCCACCCCCAGGGTCTCTTGCTCACCTCCTGACCTGCCCGGGGTGGGGGTGGGGGGGCGGGAGGGAGGGAAGCTAGACTGTCCAAGTAGTTTAAGCCGCCTTTTCTGGTGGAAGAGGTGGAGGGTTCCCCTGGCGTGATCTCAGGGAGGGCTGGGGGCGTGGATGTCATCAATCAGCTTGTTTTGAGCAGCTCAAAGGCCACAATTTGGCGGAACTTGAGATGAACAATAAGCAGCATCTAAAAAAGGGAAGCGGGTGACTGATGCCAGCGGGGTGGTGATGGAGCCCCCGTGCCTCTCGTCCCTAAGGTCCAGAAAAGGAATTGGGGGTGGGGCTCAGTCAGAGAGACAGACCTTCCAGGGGGCAACACAGAGACTACCGCAGGCCCCGTGCTCACCAGCCCACCTGTGGTCCTCCTGGGGGAGGCGACCAGACCCGCTGAGGCAGGGAGGCTCTGAGAGGTTGGGAGAGCTGCCAGCGGCCACACAGACTGGGAGTGCAAGAGCTAGCATTTGAACCCAGACCAGCCTGGTTCACAAGGTTAGGGAGAGGAAGGCTCTGGCTGCTTCAGGCAAAGCGTAGAAGTCCTCCCTGCATGGAACCATCAGAGCACAGTGCCTGGCACACAGTAGGTCCTCAACTAATGCTTCCTTCCCCACCACATTTGGCTCTGAGGTCTGCAGAGAAGTGACTCTTAAGGGTGCCTCTCCAACTCCGCTTCCTTCTCTGAAGACCCAGCTTTCTCATTTCCCTCCACCTCCTCTGCCATGCTGCCCATCCTCCAAATGAGTGAGGATTGAGGTTGCTGCAGGAAGCCTGCACAGCTCAGGTAAACATCTGGGTCAGGATCGGACTCTGATGTGAATCCAAAATCCATGCATGCTCTTGACCATTCTTCAGAATTGCTCCTCCGGCCAAATAGTGGGTATTTTGGTGATATCTCACAGGGACCTGAGAGGAACAGGATTATTGCTGCTATTGTCCCCCCCCACCCACCCACCGCAGCCCATCCATTTCAGGGGCACAGATTCCTTGCCTTCAAGGGCACTCGAAGGAGTCCTAGCATTCTCATGGGGTTCCCTGCCTCCCTATAAAGAGGTACCATCATTATCCCCATTTTAAAGATGAGGAAGTGGAGGCTCAGAGAGGGACCTGACTTGACCAGGGTGACCCAGGTTAGCTACAGAGGAACCATTTGAACTCAAGGCTGCCTCCAAACCAGTGCTCTTTCCACCACCCCTCTTGGGATTCTGGCTAAAGACCTCATCTGTAATTGCTGTGTGAACCAGCACAAAGTTCAGGTCCCCAGCGCCCCCATCTGCCAGAGAGGCAGTTTCTGAGCACTCTCTGGTCCTAGGAACAGAGCCCCTGGGGGACTTGTCTGCAGGGATGAAGGTCTGGGCCATCCTCAGAGTCAGGGAAATTCCGCTGTCAATCTTCTGACCTTGAATTGCCCCGAACCTTGAGGGGAAGGGAAGCTCTTTTGTGGAGTGGAAAGTTACCAGGCAGACCCGGCTTGGGAGACACAGGGTACGTGTGTGCCCACCCATCTCTTAAATCCATCATCCATGGAGAAAAAGAGGAAAGAAAACACGTGCCCAAGGGATAGAATTGTAATACAAACAATGTGTAATGTTGAGGATATAAACAGAATACACTTGTGAATAGCTGTGGGCATCCTGCCCAGGCCAATACGGCCCCAGACACCCCCACCCCACCCATTTCCCCAAATGGCTTACTCATAAAAGCACTTTCTCCCCATTGCCCAGAGGTGAGGCAAGAGGCCAGCAGAGTCGGTTACAAGAATGAGGAGAGAAAAAGGGACAAAGCTGAGCTGGGGCTGATGTCCAAGGACGATGGTCCCAGACCCCGGTGAGGGCAGGTGGTTGCATCTTTCTGTGCCCCAGTGTCTGAGCCATCAAATGGGCCAAAGAACTTCCAACCCGAAGAACTGGCAAGAGGATGTTATAAATGAAAGATTGTGAAGGGGCCTGTAGGTGTTCAGCAGATGAATGCCAAAGAGCACCCCCTGGAAGACCCCAGGGTCAAAAGGCCCCTTAATGAACAATTCATCCCAGGCCCATCTGAAACTCAGCTGCCACCACGATGTCCATGTCAAGTCCCAGCTGGGCTAAACACCACTGCTAAACACCTCGCTGCCCTCGTCCCACCTGTAGACTGCTTCCACAGTTAGAAAGTTCTTCCTTTGGCTGAGCTGAAATCTGCTTCCACATGATGGCCCTGCATCGGCCATGTCTATGTTTGGTCCACAGTGCCCTTCCCCATCTGGTCTGCTCTCTGACCTCAAGGATCTGCAGAGACCTCCCAGGCCATGTTGCTAGGAATTCTCTGCTCCCCTGGGGATAACATGGGCCTCACTTTGCTATCTAGAAAGCTCTCAGGACATCAGCTGTCCCCCTGACCTGCTTTGAAAGGGGGCTGGAGATCTACACATCAGGCTTTGGGGGATATCAGCTGGGGTCCCCTCAGTGAGCCACAGGCCACTTGGAGACCATCTGCACCTGCCATGCCCAGAGGTAGGATGTGAGATGGACACCTAAGGAGCAGGTGAGCAACCAAAACTGAATCTGCCAGGATGCTTACAGATTTCTGCCTAATACCACGAAGGCTTCCAGAGCCAGTGTGAAACAGTGCTCACCTGACTTCCCACCCTGACTTGGCAGTCATCCGCCCCAGACCAATATCCTCTCCTAGCAGCGATCCTGTTGGACTCCCGGAGCTGTGTGCCCTTGGGCAAGTTATTTTCCCTCTCTGTGCCTCTGTTCTCCCAACAGTTGTAAGGGAGTAACAGTAGTAGCTGTTTCCTGAGTTTTGTCCTGAGGGTCAAATGCAGGAACCTACTCAGAATAGCGTCTAGCACAGACCGGCTGGTGGCACAGAGAGTGTCTGTCTCGCCCAGGAGCCCAGGGCTCCGCGCAGAGCCGGGGATCCCTGCCCCAGTGAATAGCTAATCCTAACAGGCGCCCTGTGGGAGCTCCCACTATCTGTCAGACGCTCTGCCTGCTTGTGCAGTGACATCATCACCCTCGTTTTGCAGAAGAGAAGTGAAGCACAGAGAGGTCGAGATGCTTGCCTGGCTACTAAGGGGCAGGACCGAGACCCCGGCGTGAAGGGCCTCAGCCTGTGCTGTTACCAGCTCTGCTGAGAATGACAGGGCCCTCCTCATCTCCAGCCTGGGTGCTGGGCGACAAAGGGCTCTCGCCCCAGCCCCATGCCCTTGCTGACTGCTGGCTGGGTGCTGCCTCAGGGGAGAGGGTGTGGATGGACCTCGCCGCCTGCAAATGGCAAGGAGGGGTGGCCAACCGCTGGCCAGTGTTGACCAGGCAGAGACCTCAGGAGCCTGAGCCCTAGAGAGGCAGGAGGAAGGGGTACAGAGCTCAAGTTCACCTTTCTCCAGGGCAGGGTTCCCAGAGGCCACCCCTAGAGTCTGCAGGCCTGGGGTGAGGTCGGGAGAGTGAAGGGTGAATGGGCAGCTTCCTCCTGGCTGCTGTGGACAGAAGTAATTCATCTTCCCAAGGACAAAAAGGGTGGGAAGAGGCGCCCGAAGCCAGGACATGTTGGGGGGGGGGCGCTCAGGATGAGGAAAAGGGACAGCCCCAAGAGGCCGCAGGGCGCTGTGCCCTTTGATGATGGAGAAGGAGCTTCAGTGTTGGGCGGGCCTGGGGTCAAATTCCACTCGGCCACTTCCTGGCTGCCTGTCTCAGGACACATCTCCTCTCTCCTCTGAGCTCAGTTTCCTTATCTGTGGAATGGGAGACTACTTCTGGAAGGCTGATCCTGACAGATGGAAAAGTTCGAACTCCATAGAGGGCCTGGAATGCAGCCAGCAGGCGGGAGTTCTGAGCACTCTGCAGCAGCCCAGGTGGGCGCTTACTACCTACAGGGCTGCGCCCAGGCCTCCTTCCTTTGCCTCCCTGCTTGAGGCACACACCTGGCTTCTGGGGTTCTATTTTAAGCCCTCACAGAGAATTGCAGAGTACAGAAAGCCCTCTGGTCCAAAAGAGGGCAAAGCTGACTCTTGTCCGTAGGGAAGATTAAACAGTTCTTATGGCCAAGCCCAGTGAAAATGCTACGCCCCTGCTGGCAACTTCCGCACATCATCCCGGCAGGGAGCGCAGCAGCTAAGAAATCTAAGCCTCCTAACTGTGGGCTGGCCTGCAAGAAATCATCCGCTCCTCTGCCCACAGCTCTCACCCCACAGACCACCCCTGCTTGCATTGGGACCTCCAGAAGGCCACAGCCCCCCACGTATGCCCCAATCTCCCTCTGTGCAGGGCTCTGCAAACCTAGCTCCTCTGTCTTGAACAGCTTTGCTCATTTCCTTCTCTTGGCTAACTTATCTGCTTTCTGGTCTCACCAGATAAGCACCTCCTCCAGGAAGTCTTCCTGCATCCTGCTCTGGGCTCTCAGGGCTCCCGGGACCCTCCTGAACCATTTACGGTGACTGCCCTGTCCTTGTTGGTCTTTCCCACTAAACCTCGAGTCCCTAAACCCAGGCTGTAACCCCAGGCTCAGCACAGAGCCCAGCCTGGAGGTCTGGTGAACAAATGAAAATGGCAAAATGCAATCTACCACGAAGTCTTTTCATCAGAAATCCAGTGTCCCAGACAAAGCTGGAGAAGCCTTGGGAATTGTGGCTCTCAGTACACATGAAAGGGACACCTCCCAATCCAGCCCTGGGTTCAACGCTACAACCACCTGGGATCAGACTTTCAAGGCAGAAAGTGGAAGGCACCTGTCATCTGTCCCCATCCAGGGACCCCTGGGGCAGGCTGGAGTTCTCTCTTTCCACAGCGGCAACAATAACCAAGACCATGAAAGCCCCAGGCATTGTGCTAAGATTACCTGCCCTATTCCATTTAATTCTTACCACCCCAACCACGAGGGAGCTCCCCTATTCCACTTCACAGTGAGGAAACTGAGGCACACAGAGGGAAGTACCTTACCCAGAGTCACTCTACTGACCAACGACTGAGCTGAGATTTGAAGCCAGGCAACTTGGACTCCAGGATCTGCGTTCTAGACCCAAACACCAGACCTCCTGCTGCTGTGGACCAGTGATTGGTCTCACCACAACTCTTCATTGATGGAGCCCACGGAGCCCAACACACACATATGCATGCACAACTGAAACAAAATATAGGAGGCAAAAATTCTCCCTACTACCACCATGCACTTGATATTTTTTTGTCCTATCCTATGTCATTAAAGATTTTTTAAAAAGTTGGTCATGCATGAGCCACAGTAGACAGACCAGTTGGTCTGGTGGCCAGGCCTGGTCTGGGGCCCTGGGCCCCCAGCCCTCCCTCTCTGAGGCAGGCCCAACGTACCAGGTGCTGCTCTCCAGGGATATAACCAACGACGTGTCCTATTGTTATTGAGGAACCCCATTCCTCTTCCACTAGAGGCCAGCTCCACAGGGGCCTCCGGTGGCTTCCATCCCATTCACAGGACCCCCAGGGCCCAGCACATGACAGGAGCTAAAAAGATGTCTGTTAAATGAATGAAGGTGCACACTCAGGGAAATGCAGGCCAGAGCAGAGCCCAGAGTCACTGCAGCCTGGGCACATGGCCCCTAAGGACAGATGTTGCCTGCCTGGAAAATGGGGCTAAATATAGCCCTCTAAAGGGTTGTTACAAGGATTTGTGGGTATAGCCCCTGACTCAGAGCTTGGCACAAACCAAGGTCAACATACCTCCCTCACTCCAAGCTCCAGGATGCCTGACTACTGAACTAACACTAAAGAGGGCCATTGACTTGGTCAAGCATGGACCAATTTAATGATTAAACCCAACTAGCAGTTTGAATTCAGTCTCTTCTCCAACCAGAACCGTGGGGGAGCCCCAGAGGTGCACTGATGGAAGGGCTACAATGCGCTGGTGAGAGAAGAAGGGGCAAGAGCCCCACCGCCCTGGAATTCCATCCTCCCCCAGCCCCACTTGTTTACACTTTTATTTTTATCCTTACAAACCCCAGAGAAAGGGAAACGGGAGAAAAGGACCATGTGGTATTAGGAATAAGACAGACCAGGGTCTTCTAAACCCATCTTTGCCACTGCCTGCCTGTGTGAGTTGGCTCAAGTGTTCTAACCGCTCTGTGCCTCATTCTGCTCATCCATAAAATAGAGAAGAACGACACCTTACTTTGCAGTACTGAACTGCAACCAGAAAGAGAATGGGGAACCCGCACAGCAGGAGTGTGGCAAATGCGAGTTCCCACGCTGGCTCCTGGACACTTCTCCTTAGAGGGCCTTCATCTGAATTTGCTGATGCCCTTTGTGAAGACTGCCAAGGGGCTTTCCACATCAATCATAAAGGACTCTCCCTTTCTTTGGCATGTCGTTATTGCACACGGTAGCATGACAGAGTAACTTGGGGGCACTCAACCCATGTTATCTGAACCAGGGATCAGGAGGGTACTGCATTTTGAGGAAGAATGTAGAACTCTGGAGCTAAACCAACCTCAGTTCCAACTCGGATGAGCCCTGTGAGCTGGGATGAGTCATTTTATCTTCCTGAGCCTTGGTTTCCTTATCTGTAAATGGAGATGATGATCCTTACCTTGCAGGACTGTCGCAGGCATTAAATTCATTCATTTGTTCAACAAATATTTACTCAACATCTGTGCACTAGTCACTGCTCCAGGTGCTGAATATACAGCAGTGAACAAGAAGACTAAAATCCGCCCTGGGGAGCCAGGTGATTGAATGGCCAATGACACACACTGTGTGGCACACGGTGATCGTGCTAAGGAGAAGCACCAAGTGGGAGAGAGCAAGTGGGGCATACCAGGGGCAGGGGAGACGGCAGGACCTACCCTGGAGCAGGGAGCTAAAGGAAGTGAGGGGGGAACCATGGGGAGGTTGGGGGGAAGAATGCTCCAAGCAGAAGGAGCAGCAAGTGCAGGAGCCTTAAGGAGAAACATGCTTGGCATGCAAATGAAGCCACATATGCAGGAAGCCTGGCATGGAATCCAGGTGCTCGGCAAATGCCAGCTCTCTATTTCAAGTCCCATAGAAGAAACCCCACGCATGTGTCCTTTTCCTGAGAACGAAAGCACAAGGATTTCTACAGGGCAAGACTGAGCCAAGTGTTCTTTCAGTCTAAGATGCAGGCAACATGTGAGCTCTACCATCAGGTTTTGAGCCCCCGCCAGCCACTAGGCTCTGGGTTGGGCAACCAGGGATACAAGATAATCAAGACACGGTTTCTGTCCTCAGGCAGCCCTGAGGCCAGTTGTGGAGAGGGGTGAGGATGACGACGCAGTGTGGTCAGATGAACAATCAGAGCCTTAAGAAGGTATCTAGGTAGCAGAGCAAAGGGTGGGACTGGTATGGTTGGTCAAGAAAGGCTTCCTGGAGGAGGTGATAACTAAGCTGAATTTTAAGAAATGGACTTACAGGGAAGGATATTTCAAGTGTGGAGAGCACCATGTACTGATCACAGAGTAGTAAAAAAAACGGCCTAGTGTGTGTGAGAAACTAATGACACACAGGCAGAAAAACAATAAACGGCCCTTCATATTTTCAGTACGGCAACCTGATGTGTCTCAGAACTCCAGCTCTGTCCCCTTCCTCAAATTCAGGGCAAGCATCAGCCCCAGTGGAGAGTTTGAATTTTTCACATTTAGCTACTGCTGTGGGAAAACATTCTTAACCCCCGGCTCTTAGCCTGGTTGTCCCCATCCACAGAGCAAGAGCCCTGCGGGAGGGAGAATATAATGTCTCCAGCTATTTTTAGCCTGCCTGGTTGTGTCTGTACCTTCGCCCATCCGAGTGCTGACCCACAGGTAACAGGATGGGTTTTGTTTTTTTTTTCTAGAACAGCATAAATATTTTTAATTAAGAACTCCTGCAAAGGGGCCCATGCTACAGCCGGGTGTCTGTGGCTGGGAGAGTGCCTGGACACCTCCAGGCCAGCTGGGTGTGTCCTTTGTCCCCAGCCAGCCAGTATCCCTGCTCATAGAAGGTAGAGGCCACTGGCCTGTAAATGGACCTGGGTTCGATTCCTACCTCTGCCTCCGACTACCTGATGACCCTCTGCTGGTGACTTAAACTGTCTGAGAATACCACGGTATCAAATGCAGTGGTCCTAAAGCTGCCCAGAAGCTTATAAAGTAGGAGTTGGCTCCTCTGCCATAGGCTAGCCTTGGGAACCCCGGCACAGCATCCTCCATTTCAATCCCCCCCAGAGGAAGAAACAATGATTTTTTGATATAAAACCTAGAAAGGGGGACGGTTAGAGCACAAACCAGTGATATGTCTCTCTCCTAAAACCTCACACTAAATTTGCAACACGGCTGATTTGCTTTCCCACTGAGCTGGGCCTTTCTTTGTACTTTAAAAATACACACATCTCTCACTTTCTGCCTAAAAGATGCTACTCATGCCCAGCCTTAAGCCAATTTAAAGACTTTTTTCTAAAGACTTGGGGTGTGGGGCTGATTGACATGGGGCCCAACCCAGACTCACCCCCAATTAGCAGTGTGACCTTGGGTGAGTCATTTCTCCTTCTCTGAGCCTCAATTTCTTTATTTGTAAAATTGGGATAAACATCTTTACAAGGGAAAGCTGCTGTACCTGCCCGCGGCCCTAGCCCTGGGGTATGCAAAGCACCGGACACAGAGCCCTCAGCGCTGCGATCTGGTTACCAAAATCACCAGGTATTCCCAAGTCCCCCTCTGCCCCCTCTTCCCACCTTCGCACCTCACGCCCATCCCCTCACTCTGGCCCTGGAAATTCTAGGGGATATTAACTAGGGGGCGATGCGCTCTGCAGCGGTGACTCCTAGGGACTAGAAAGCCCCCAACTGAGCGGACACCAGAGGGGGGCGCAGCCAGGGTGCGTGTGGGAACATGGCCAAATCAAGGCAGCGTGGAGCCGCGGGGGCGCTGGCGGCTGGAAATTAGGGTGCCCCTGCAAGCGCCCCCACTTTCATCAGCTGCTGTCTCGGCACAACGAGTGGTACTGGCCGTCGCAAGCCCTGGGGAGCCCGACTCCAGTCACCCTCCACCCCAGGGCGCCCTGGACTCCCTCCTCAGCGCCCTCGGGCTGAAACAAAGGCGAGGGGGCGAGCGGCATCGCCCCAGCGGCCCCTTCGCGCATCCGGCCAAGCAGGGAGAATGAAGACTGGGGTCCCCAAGGTAACCGGGACGCGATACCGGTCCTCCTGGAGCGCAAAGCCCAGCCAAGGGGCGCACGCGGAGCCGGGGTCCAGGAGGCACCAATGACTCCAGCCCGCTGAGCGCCGAGGGCTCCAAGGGGGTGGGGTGGCTCTCCGGAAGTCACCCAGAGGGTCCCTTGGGGAGAGGAGAACCCCAGCTCCCGCCTCCCAGGCAGGGCTCCCCGGCGTACCTGGCAGGGTCCTGTGCACGGTGTTGCCCATCGCTGCGTCTGGGCGCGGCGTTGGCGGCGGCGTGCTTGGGATGCACGGAGGCTAATAACGCGGTGGGCCGGGGACCCGGGGTAGGGTCGGGCTCCGGGGCATCGCGGCTGCCCGGGCGAGCCGGCGGGCGGCAGCTAGGGCGGGCGCCTGGAGGGAGGCGGTGGCAGCGGGAGGAGGAGGCGGAGCCAACCGGCCCCTGCCCGCCAGCTCCGCCTCCGCCTCCCGCCGCCTCCAACCGTGCAGGGAGAGGCGGGGCGGCGGCCGCCGCATCTTTTGAAAGTTTGGACCGGGCGGCGGGAGCAGACCCGCGGAGTCTCCCGCTCTCGCCGCTCCCGCGCCCGGGGCAGGAAGACGCGCTGGCAGTTGGGTGCCCTCTGCGTGCCAAGCCTTCCATTCATTTCTTCCAACACTTCGATAAGGCCTAGTGTGGGCGGGGCCATGTTCCAGGCGCTGGGCCACAGGGGACCCAGCCTTCACCTTGGCGGTGCACTTCTGCGGGGTGCGGGGTGCAGGGTGCAGGGAGTGAAGATGTACACGCAAGCAGAAGGTCACCTACTTGACGACAAGCCAGTCCGGATGACCGTGGTGGGGCTGTGATCACGGACCTACAAATAGAAATCTAGGCAGTATCTCAAGGTTGGGAGGAGGGAACATATTAATATTTATTAAGTGCATGCGGGGCACTGCGCTGGGCACTGTAGGTACAGACAAGGCACGTAATGGTGAAAACAGAAATAACAAGCGCTTTATTTTTTATTTTTATTTCTTTACTTATTTATCTTTAGAGTTTTGGTGGGTTTTTTTTTTAAGATTTTTTTTTTTTAAGATTTTATGTATTTGACAGAGAGAAACATAGCTCGAGTGGGAACACAAGCAGGGGGAGTGAGAGAGGGAGAAGCAGGCTTCCCCCCCCCCCCCAGCAGGAAGCCTGATGTGGGACTCGATCCCGGATCTCCAGGATCATGACCTGAGCCGAAGGCAGTCGCTTAACCAACTGAGCCACCCAGGCGCCCCTTAAGATTTATTTTGAGAAAAAGAGAGGGAGAGAGAATGAGCAGGGAGAGGGCAAGTAGGGGGAGGGGCAGAGGGAGAGAGAGACTCTTAAGCGGACTCCCCGCTGAGCAGAAGCCTGATTGGGGTTCCATCTCACAACACAGAGATCATGACCTCAGGCAAAATCAAGAGCTAGAAGCTCAACCAACTGAGCTTCCCAGGTGCTTCAAAATAAAAAGCAATATAATGATCAAAAAAAATGAAAAAAAATGAAAAAAAATGAAAAAATCACACAATATAATGATCAAAGCCAGCAAGGAAATGAGATAACTGTGATATAGCAACTTTGGGGGCTTATGGAGAACCTGGAGGCATGCCAGTTCCATCTGAAAAAAACAGCAAGAAATCAGCCATGAGAAGAGCTGGGGAGCATATTCCTGGCAGAGGGATTAACAGGCATTCCTCATTCACCCATTCATTCATCCATTCACCACATATGGGCATTCGGAGCAGCTCTCCTGTAGAAGAACCCAGACCAAACTCAATGGGAAGTGGAACCTGCTAGTTCGTGCTGTCACTTGGCTCCATCTTGCAGATTGGAACACTGAGGTTTAGGAGGTGCAATGACTTCCCTGAGAAGATCCAATTCTCAACCAGTTTTTTTTTTCCAGCTTTACTTTCCATGCTCTTGTATCCTTTATGAAATATGTTATTACCCCTGTAAATAGGGAAATTGAGGGTCAAGGAATGGAAGAGAGGTGCCCAAGATCTCCCAGCTGGTAAGGGGCAAAACTGGCCTGGAGTTATGTGAACGAAAGAGGGGTATCTAGGACAGGGGAAGAAGCATCCCTGGACTTGGGCAGAAGCCTCCGGTCATAACCTTTCCTGGCTTTGAATTCCATGCCTGTTCCCTTTCCCTTAACCACACCCAGAACCCCACAGACTCTGCTACCCTCCCTTAGCATCAGGACCTGTACTTGGGTCGCAGGGGCCCCTAGGTAGGGCTGACTGTCTTAATTGCGAAGTGTTGGCACAGCCTCCCGGGGCAGTGGGCATAGAGGGGAGGCCTGGCCAGGCTTACTGTGCCTCCCACAGGACATGCCCTGGGAGGCACAGCTCCATGCGATAACACCCAGTCAGATGCACCTCGTAAAAAGGGCACACACAGAGCTTGAGGGGAGTATGTGTGGAAAGACCCCAGTGAACCGAAGGGCGTTTGCCTGCACTCCTCCCTGCCACTCACTCAAGAACACAAAATCCAGGTTGCATCAAACCACGAAGCTGGGTTTTTTAAACTACTACCGGAAGGCTCTACCTTTCAGTAAACTCCGCCTATCAAACCCTCAATCCCCATCCCCAGCAGGTCTTCACCTACAACAGCAACATTTTTCAGTTCCTGGCTACAAAGCAGGCACCAGGCCGTGCCCTGTGAGTGATCCTCCTTGTAGTCTAACAGCATGGTCATGGACCCAACTCCCACCTTGCAGGAGAGGAAACTGGAGCAAGGAGAGAGGAAGGAACTGCCCAGTTCACAATCAGGAGGAGGGAGAACTCAGAAGCTTCTCTGTTCTGTCTCTTTACAGAGGAGGAAACAGACTTGGAGTGGTGAAGCCACTTGGTGAACAAGTAGTGCTTGTATGGAACAGAATTCACTGTGTGTTACCCAGCAGCCAAGGCAAAAAGGGAAAGAGGCTCATCCCACGCTTTCCTCGTCCTGCTCCCTTGCAGATGCATATTTGGTGCTGGAGCAAGTGCCAAAGGGGAGATCTCTCTTGGCGTGTGGGAAGGCTGATGGGCAGAACCTTCCTCCTAAGTCTGCCCAAAGACACATCAGCAGTGTTCTGACGGATGGCTCCAGGCTGGCCATCAGAAAAGATCAAGGGCTGGCCATTTCCTGGAATCCAGCAGAGGCAACTCAGTTTTCTCATAACACAGGGACAGAGCTCAGACACTCTGAAACATACAGTCAGTTTGAGTATGTCCCACGAGCGAGGCAGGGGCTGAAAGGAAATTAATTTATGATACCAATAACTTACACTAACTGCAGTGACAGTGGTAATTATGACACAAGAATAGCTTACTTGTATTGAGTGCCAGATGCTGTTCTGAGTCTTTTAGATGTATGGAGCTCACAACAGCCCTAGGCAGTGGTACTCTGAATATGCCCACTTTACAGAGGGGGAAGCCGAAGCCCAGAGAGTGTAGGGAGCTTAACCACAGCACACAAGCAGACGGCAGTCTGATTGAACATATTAGGTGGATGTGTGTAATCCTCATAACAACCCTCCCTACCAGCTAGGGAGGGAGCTAGGGGTAAGGTGTTGCGTCCCAGTCCTTGTATTGGTTGCTTTTTAAAATCTTCATCTCTATCCCGTGGGGCCTGCTGGGAAGTTCAGAGAGGTGCAGTGGGCCTCACACACAGGAGGGGGCCTCTAGCCCACCCTGACTTCAGAGTCTAGGCACCTCTCCTCTTGGCCCCTCAGGTAGCTGAGAGTTTGCAGAGCCCAGCCCAGCCCATCTAGAGCAACCGGCAGGCAGACCTGTGCTGACCCATTTTCAGAGTCCAGTGTTCAACCCTGGTCTGACCCTGGGGGAGCACCCCGCTCCCTGCCGACTTCCTGGAGCCCTGGCAAACCCACCCAGGAGAACATGGACTTTCAAGGAAAAGCTGGAATAAGAGATTGTAAATGGCTCCAGAGTCCAGGTATAGATCCTAGCTTGGCTACTTACTACCTGGGCAACATTGGACAGGCTACAGCTCCTCTCTGTGCCTCAGCTTCTGCGTCTGTAAAATGGAGCTGATAGGAGCCCATGTTTCATGTGTCCATCAAAGTGGCCTGGCATATAGTAAAGGGTCAGGATAGGTGAGCTTGGGAAGGATTCGTCTTTCTCTGCTCTCTCTCTCCTGGACTCACCCGGCAGGCCCACAAGCTGGTTGTAGCCCTTCTCTGCCCTAAACCCTTTCCACTGCACAGAGGGTCCAGGTGGGGGCCAGAGCGGGCTGGCTTCAAGTCCTGGTTCTGTCTCTTCCTGACTGGGTGACTCTAGACAGGTCATTTCATCCCCTCTGAAGCTTTACCTCCTTCTCTGTAAAATGGAGAGATCATCTGCAAGTAGGCCTGACCTGGCGGGGCACACAGGACCCACACCCCCCCACCTTTGCTGCTTGCTCACGCTGGGCATCTGCAGCCTCCAGTTCCTCTGACCCTTCCGACTTGTTGGCTGTGTGTCTTTGTAGCTAGTGAACCTCTCTGAACATCAGTTGCCCGATCTCCAAAGTGGGGATGGTAATAATGCTGACCTAATAGGTGATACAAACTCAACGATGGTGACATTGTCTTTGGGTTGCACTTAGCACAGAGCAGGCGCTCCATACATGTTTAATGAATGAATGGATGAACGAATCCCAGGGACAGGAACTGGGTCTCACTCACAGACCATGAGGTATTGGCCAAGGATTCCTGGGTTCATTGTCTGGATTCCCTCTCATCTAGTTGTGTGACCTTGAGCATCTTACTCAACTTCTCCGTGCCTCACCTTCCTCACGCATGAAATGGGCTAATAGTACCAGCCTTATAAGACTGATTGGAGGATTTGATCCTTACCCGCCAAATCCTTAGAACAGTGCCTGGTCTGTGGTAAATACTCAGTAAAAGTAAGCCATCATTATTATTTATTACTGATTTTTGTTATTCCTGAGATCAGTTGCTCAGCAAAGAGGTACATTTTCCTGGAGGAGGGGAATAGAGTAGGTGACTCGGGTGGGCCCAGTGTGGGAAGCCACCTCCCTTGGCCTTGAACGTGTCTCCATGTCTTGGGGCAGCTCCTCTGGGCCAGGTTGGGTTTGGGGAACCTGGATCGGGGGGGTTGTGCAAGCCTGGGGTTGATAAGAGGAGTGGGTCCCATATGGGGTGCCGGGATGCTTGGATGCCCATTATCCTGCGGTCTTTCTGGCAGACTCGGCTGCCCCTGGCCAGCTCTGCCCTGGCCCAAAGCATCAGAGGAGTCACAGGGACCCCAGCACTGTGTGAGCTGCAGCAGGACCCCACGATGGGGAGCCCAGGTGGGCAAGGATTTGGAGCAGGCTGGGGGCATAGGCAGCTGGGACATGTGTGTCCTCCTAGACCACACCTTAATGTGCCAGCTCCTGTTTGTTCAGAGGGCAGGGCGCCTTGCACCACGATGGGTTTAGCTGGGCTCTGGGTGGGGGCGTGAGGGAGAGCAGGGCACAGATTTAGGGCTTCCTCTAGCTCCTGCAGGGGATGCTGCAGAGGGGAGAGCCCTGCTCCGGGCCCTGGCTCAGGTGCCTACCCGGCCTGCTACCACCCAGATAGGAGCTCCCTGAGCATGTTGCCTGTCCACTCCGAACCTCAGGTTCCTCATTTTCCCAGCTGCTTGAGATTAGAATAGGTTCATGTTTAGAATAAGATCCAGTGTAAAGCACACCTTTCCTCCAAAATGCTTGTGTAGTATGAAGCAAGATTAAGGGGCATTCCTCTGGGCATTACCAGGAGCTTGGTGACACTGTTACGAGGCCAGAGAACAGAGGCAGACCTCAGTAGGGCAAGGGCAAGAGGAGTGGGGGGAAGGACGTAACCCAGGGGGCCGTAGCAGCTGCAGCAGGCTAGGGTTTAGGGCCCTGGGGCTAGCTGGCTTGGGTTTAAAACCCCCACTCTACCCTTCCTTGGCCATGTGGCCTCTGGCAAGAGACTTCCTTCACTGAGCCTCTGTTTCTTCCTCTGAAAAATGAGAAGGGCGGCGGGGTCTGTGTTCCTGGTTAATAGGAAAAGCAAATGAGGCCGGGTGGGCCTTCTGTTGCCTCAGCGCCTGGCAGGGAGCCTGGCACGAGCACTGCTTCAGCTCCAGGAACCACCACTACTGTCCCAGCAGGAGAAGGGCTGGGGCCTCTGTCTCCTGTCCATGCCGAGGGATTCTGCTTCTATTTAGGGACCCGCGGAACCACGCCGGCCCATGCTGGAACCTCCTCAGTGTGGCTTGCCTTATGCTCCAAGGTCTCTGTCCTTCATCACTGCCTGTGCAGCTCGAGGGGAGATGTCTGGGCCCTGTGGCCAGAGGAGCTCGGGCGCTGACTGGGGCTTGAAAAGCCCGGGGTCAGCTTGGGGCTGTAGGAGTCTCAGGCAGGCCTCAGTTTCCTCATCTGTAAAATGGCCAAGGGGGGGGAAATCAGAGTGGCAGGGTTGTTGTGGGGATCAGATGAGACTTGAGTGGCACTGTGACATCCAGGCTATGGGTATCACAACCCCACAGTCGGATGCTCAGGACCAGGCTGGCAGCCCGTGCTTTGGTCATGTAGACCTGAGTTCAAATTCTGACTTTTCTTCTCACTTGCCCTGTGACTTATGTCTTATCTTCTGTCTCAGAGCAATGGGACTCAGTGACAGGCCAAACTCTGGGGAAACAAGGACCCTGGGTGAATGAGGGCCATCAGCACTCACAGGGTGAGCACTGTCCTCTTCTCTCCCACCTCTCCCTGACAATCCCTAGTCCCTGCTGGCTCTGCCCCTGGGGTAAATCTCAGGCAGGCTCTTTAAAAGTCCATCCCCCGAGCATTGCGGGGCACCTGTTCTGTGTCGGGTCTCGTGTCAGATGCTGGGGACCCCAGAAGGAGCAGCCACTCCAGCAGAACCACCAGCAAGGACTGTCATTGCACCCCAGCTGGTTCCAGAGAATCAGTCTGTTGAGGTGAGGTGGCAAGAGCTGGGGTGCTGCGCAGTGGGGGTGGTGACCATGAGGGAGCCTCCATTCTCCTCCCTCCCCCAGAGCTCCCGGAGATGAGCCCTCTGTGGACACCAGACACCGGGAGCACTTTGCAGTTCACAGAGCCGTTTCCCTGTCGTGGCCTTTTTGCCCACTTCACGACGAAGAAATGGAAGCTCCAGGAGCGGAAGATTTGCAGAGGTCACATAGCTGGACAGGGAGGACTTGGGTCCATCCTGGGGACCGTACGGCTGGGTCCCTCCATCGCACTGACCCCTCATGTGCAGAAAGAAGAGGCTCCTTCTGTTAAAAGGAAGGAACCAATGAGAGGAGGCATGAGTGTCTCCAAGAGCCAACAGTACCCTCCAGCGTGGGCACCCACTGGCTGGGAACCTTGGGCTGGTCATGTGACCTCCAGGAGCCTTGAGTCCTATAGCTGTAGAATGAGGTAAGTAATACACACTCCCTAAGGGGGTTGTGAGGATAAATGAGCCACACCAGTTAATAAATGCCCAGAGATGTTCACTACACACCACGCGTACCAGGATGAAGTCAGGGACGTCTCCTACCACAACCGAGTGGCTAGCCAGGTGCCACTAGCAGAACCTTACCAAGCTCCTGGCCTCATGGTTCCAGCGCACTTATAGAGTCACGGCAGAGCAGGTTGGTGTCTTAATGTTAAGCAAGAAAGGCTGAACACAGAACCGTAAATTCCGAAGGACGTCAAGCTTGGAAAAACAAAATAAGCAAATACAAAATGTGTATAGAAACAGGATGAAAGGAAATGCATCAAAATATGACCAGCGATTATCTTTGAGCAATAGGAATATGGGTGCTGTTTTTTTCCTTTTGTCTACCTGCTGGCGATTTCCAAATGTTCTCTGATGAACAAGTATAAAACTTCTTTAACGGGAGAGAATTCAGTAATTCACTTCCAAGAGCGGAGTTTTATCTGGGAGCTGAAACATTGCCTGGTCTGTCCTTGGCATATTGGCATGGGTTGGGTTATCAATTTTCTAGCCATGCGTTGATTGCTGTGGGATGGGAGCGGGACAAGTAGCGTTCAGTCCATCCATATTCACGAGGCCCCGGTGTTGGGCCTGCTTTGGAGTGTGAATGGGACGTGGGTATGGGGGCAGGGCCCAGGGACAGGAGCCGCCCGAACTACTTTGGATACCACACCAGCTGGGGGTCCAAAGAAAACATTCTGGGAACATTGCTGTCTTCATGATTTTGCCATATCCAAATGTTGTCTGCACTCCCTTTCCAGTTTTTAAAAAATTGGTTCACCTAAAAATACTCAGAAAACTATAAAACATTATTGAGAGGAATCCAAGAAGGCTAAACTAAATGGAGAGACATATATTCGTGGACAGGACTCAATATGTTACAGAATTCCATTCTCTGCAAACTGATTTATAGATTCAGTACATACAACCCAAATCACAGTCTTCATAGGTGTACGTGCGCGCGCGCGCGCGCGTGTGTGTGTGTGTGTGTGTGTGTGATTGAGTATAACTTGGAATACAGATTGTAAAATCTATGGGCAAAAACAAAGGGTGAAGGATAGCCATTTTTTTGACAAAGAAGAGCAAAGTGGGAGGATTCGCTTTACGGGATAACAATGTCTGCTATGAAACTTGGTGGGCAAGGCGGTGTGGTATTTTTTGCAAGGATAGGTGACTAGACCAAGGTTCTAGAAGAGAGATGCCAGACATATATGGACAAACATTTTATGACAAATGTGACATTTCCAAGCAGTGGGGGAGGGATGATCTTCCCAGCAACTAATGCTGGGTTGATTGGAGATTTACAGAGAGCGGAAATAAAACTTGATTCCTACCTCACACCATTCACAGCATCAATTTTAGGGGGATTATAGATCTAAATGTTAAAGGCAACATATTAAAGTTCTGGAAAGTAACATAAGAGAATGTCTTCCTGATCTCAGAGTAATAGAAAGATTCTTAAGCGAGACATACAAAGTGCTGACCATAAAAGAGGATTGATAAAATAACTACATAGAAAGTTTTTTTAAAAACACTAAAAGGACAATAAAAAAGGAAGGTACAGAGCAGGAAAAGCTGTATTGCACACATATACCAACAAAGGACTTACTTGTTTCCAGAATATGCACAACTACAAATTGATATGAAAAAAGACGAACAACTCAATATAAAAATGGGGAAGAATAGGCACTTCCCCCACAAGAATGTGCCAATGACTGGGGCACCTGGGTGGCTCAGTCGATTAAACATCTGCCTTTAGCTCAGCCATGATCCCAGGGTCCTAGGATCGACTCCCATCCCACAGCAATCAACGCATGGCTAGCGTAAAGTCACCTGCTTTATCCATCTTAGATGCTGAGCAGGGAGCCTGCTTCTCCCTCTCCCTCTGCTGCTCCCCCTGCTCATTGTCTCTCTCTCTCTCTCTCTCTCTCTCTCAAATGGATAAATAAAATCTTTTTTCTAAAAAAAGAGTCCCAATAATCAATACATTCATAAAATGGTACTGAATCTCATCAATCATCAAAGAAATGAAAAATCAAAATCACAATGAGACAACACGGCACCCCAGCCAGATCAGCTACCATTAAGAATTTTGACAATACTAAGACATAGCAAGGACGTGGAGCAGGCAATGCTGATGAGAATACAGCATGCTACAGCCACTTTGGAAAAGTATTTGGCCATATCTTTTATCATTCAACATGGATCTATTGCCATGATCCAGCCAAGCCTCTCCTAGATAAACCCCCAAAGAATGCATATTTGCACGAACCTAGAGACTGTGATGGCCCAGAGCAGTTTTTTTTTACATAGCCCCAAACTAAAAACAACGCCCACATCCACCAACAGTAGAATGGATCAGTAAACTGGGATATACTCATACAATGGAATACCAAATGGTGACAGAAGGGACAGAGCAGAGCTATACCCCCGACCTGGTGTTCCGTGGCAGTACCTGCTCTATGACTCCATTCATACCATGTTCCAACACAGTGACAAAACTGGGGAGAAAAGCAAGGGATGACCCATCCTACAATTCAGGAGAGTATTCACCTTTGAACTTATGGGAGGAGGTACTGATGAGGATGGGCCCAGGGCTTCTGAGGGGCTAGAAATGCTCTATTTCCTGATGCAGATGTTTGCTTTTTGATAAATCACGGAACTGCACATTTTAGTTTTGATGGGAGCTTTAGCCACACACGTGTTCTCTCCCCATGTTATATTTCATAATAAAAAGGTTGCAGGGGGTGGGGGGGAGCCTTGCAGGGCATGGAAGAAAAAGCAATCTGAAAGAGTCTAGCTCCTGAGGGAGCACCCCCTGGGCCAGGGAAGCAAGGCAGTGTTAGTCAGACATAGCAAAGCCATCAAAACCTCTCTCCATCCAGGAGTCACCTGCTTTATCCATCTTAGAATAGAAATAGTGTTTAAAAGAGAGGGTTCACATGTCCATTAGCACATTTCCTAATTGAAAAATAAACTCAGATGATCTTCTAAAAGTCAGGCCGACCTGGCTTCATGGTCTGTCCGGGAGCGTTGGCTTCGCCATTGGGTTTGCATGATGGAGATTTCTGGAAGACGAAGAAGCTGCATGTACTACAGCTCCGAGGCTTTGATGAGATTTTATTTAAAGCTCTTGCTCAGTGTACAGTGTGCTGAAAATTACATCATTTGCCACTGTTTACATTTGCAATAAAAATATTTAGATGCCAGTTAAAAATGTCTGTGCATTGTATATAGCTCTCAAAATTTTTGTAAGAGCCACGTGAGCCCCAAATTTGAAGACCCCTGCTTTTGCAGGTGTTCTAAGTGGCCTGTCAGGTGGAGAGGGGCAGGAAGGGCCCTCTGGGGGAGGAAGAGCTCAGGCAAGGTCTGGAAGCCAAGCCATGATGGGAAGGCGAGAGGGGAGAAAGGAGAGTGGGTATCTGGCCTGCCAGGGAGCCCCAAAGAGTTCCTCCAGAGGCCTGCAAAAGGGGAGCAGGACTGGGGAGGCAGATCCCGGGGGGGGCGGTGGCAGGAAGAATAGGTGAAGGGCTGGAGGAACAGGTGGTAGAGCAGGTGTAAAAGAAGAAAGCAAAGAAAGGGGGCATCCCCAGCCCCCCATTGTGTGTGGCCACAGCTCCTGAAAAGACCCAACAAAGCAGTCCCCCCTACTCGGGCAGCTGCCTTGAAAACACCTCGTGCCCACCCATCTGCCGCCAGCCCCCACCTCCACCACTGCCAGGGTCTCCCAGCAACACTGGCCCTGTCCTCGCCAGATGGGGGCAGGGAGAGAGGCGGAAGGCCGCCCTGCCACCTAGCCTTCTGCCTGGGGACAGAGACCGCTGGGGACCACTCACTCCCTTACAGCTCTCTTTGGAACCTTGTCAATACAAAAGACAGTAGCTATAATAAAGATAAAAGTTTCAAACCATGCCAAAGCAGCAGAAAGATCAGAGGGAAATTGCTCTCTCTGTAAGTGTCCACCATAAGCCACGGATTCTGGCCATCTTGTTGCCCCTTGTCAAATAGTCCCCAAGAGAAAATAACCACGGCTTCAGAGCCAGCCTGCTTGGATGTGCATCCTAGATCCGTCACTGCTGTGTGACCTCAGACAAGTTCTCTACTTCTCTGAGCCTTATTTATTCATCTGCTAAATAGGGCTAGAAATAGTACCAGTCTCAGAATATTGATGAGTCCTCCACAGAGAGAATTTCCTGCCCCAATCCCTCCTCCGCCAAAAGTGAAGGTAATGGGTAGGTTCCCAGCTCGGGGAGGAGAGTAGGATACTCTTAGCACTGCCCCCCCACCCCACCTCACTGCCCTCCAACACCCACATACACGCTCAGAGGGAGCCGAGGGCCCTGCCCTAAGGAAGGTCCCGTCTGGTGGGTGAGACAGACAGGAAACCAGATGTCTCGTGTAACGTCAGGGCGATGCGTGGAATGAAGAACAAATGAGGAGGGTGTGTGGGTGAGGATAGCTTCTCAAGCCAGCCGGGCGGGGAGGACCTTTCTGAAGAGGGGTCTGTGAGGGGGGCACGAAGGTAGCCAGGTGGCCGGCTGGGGCAGGGTGTCCTAGGCAGAGGCTGCACCACCTGAGCTGGGAGGCAGCTCAGTGTCCTGCCGATGACAAAGGTGTTACCCTAGGAAAGGGCAGCTCAGAGGAACAAAACCAAGACACTCATTCAAGGCTACCTATTAGTGAGTGGCGGAGCTGAGAAATTTCAACCCCTGTCTTTCTGACCCCAAAATTCTTGACCCTGAGGTCTCCATAGCCGAACACGGCCGCCTGGTACTCCCCGCAGCAACACGGTAAGAGTGCTCTCCTCCCTGGAAGTCTGGGGATGGGGTGGCGGAAGGTAGAGCAGCAGGACCTTCTGCTCAACCTGCCCCGGGAGGGCCCAGGGAGCCACCCCTGCCTCCAGACTCCAGTCTGCCCGGTCTCTCAGTGCCCCCGAGCAGCACCCCATCCCTCTGACCTATCCCAGACACCCTAGGCCACTCTGTCAGAGAGTGAGGTTCCCGCACAGCCCAGCTAGGGTCCTTGCCACCTTCTAGGACTCAGACAGCCGGGGGGTGGGGGGGTGGCGGTCAAGCCCTCCCTGGCCTGGGCCTCCTGCCAGCACCAGCCAACCTCAGACGTCACGGTTGAGAACTTGAACTGGGGCCTGAAATGGTCCAAGGGCAATTGCTGAGTACTAACGAGTGAATGCGTGATTGAATGAACGAATGAATGAATGAATGAAAGAGGGAGTTGCTGGCTGAATGAAAGGGATGTCCATGCAGACAGGTGGTATGGAGAGTATGGGCTGCCAGGGTCCAGGAGGAGGTCAGAGGAACATGCCGTGAAGGGCCAGACTTAGAGGGGCCTGCTGTACCTCTGCCTCTCAGGCTGAGGCACCATCTGTGAACTCGACCTGTTATGGACTTTGCAGTACGTGAAGGTCTCTCCCTCTCTGTGGTTCAGTTCTGATCTCTGGCCAAAGTCGGTCAGGCTCAGAGAACTGCTGCCCCCACCTGAACCCCTGCACACACAAGAGGGAAGCCCCCCAGATGAAGAGCTCCTGCTTACAAGACAGAGCCTGGCCCCCCAGGTGGGCATCATTGTCCCTGTCTTTCAGGGGCAGGCAGAAGCAGCCACCTTGACCTGTCTCCCAGCACAAGGTCACACAGGGGCCAGGAGTCAAGTCCAGAATTTGGACTCCAGAGACTCTAGGCATGCACTTTTCCCCTGGGGCAGGGCCTCTGTGGCAGGAGCGCTTGTCCCAGGCAAAGCCCATCCATGGCCTGTTCTCTGGGAGTCTGCTCTGAACCTCAGCCTGAGTGAGGTGGGAAAGGCAGTGGAGGGGCAATATTTCAGGACCTATCACATGAAAACAGGCTGAGGATCCCCCTATTTTTAGCAACCAGGCTGCACCTACCTGTTTCTCCCCCGATGGGAACAAAATCTCAGATAAACATCCGTTCACACCAGCCAAATAATTCCTTAAATAAAACAGCTACATTTTGGCATCCCCTGAGCTCAAAATATATGCTCCTTGGATTTTTAATATCGCATGTGGTCTGCATAATTTTAACCCAAGTGCATCAGCTGTTGACTGCGTTAGTCCATGAGTTACTGTTCGGGCTGTCAGGATAGTGAGAGCAGATTGGCAGGCTTGGTGGGTATGCGGGCTCCTGGTGCTCCATCTTGGTGGTCTGTGTGAGGGATCTGGGTTCTCCTGATCCTGCAGTGAAGGGCCAGCAATCCTAATGAGGTCCACCAGCTCTACTGAGCTGGGCTTCCTGTATCCATTCTGCTCACAGCAGCAAGAGTTCTCACTCCATGACATGACCCTGCCTGAACCCCTCCAGTGGTGTCCCCTCCTGGTGTCCCCTTGGACACCGGGAAGTCCAAGCCCACTTCCCAATGCCCACAATGCCTACCTTGAAGTGGCTTTTATGGACCTTTCCCACCTCCCTTCCCACCATTCCCCTGCGCTGACTGTGGTTCCCGCCACACTAGCCGCCTTCTATTTTTTAGGTGCTCTGAGCTTCATCTAGCCTCAGGGTCTTTATACCTTCTGTTCACCCCACCTGCAATGTTTTTCCTTTAGGTTCTTCTAAATGGCTCCATCCCATCACTCAGGTCTCAGCTCAAATGTCATCTCCTCAAGGAGACCCCCTCTATTCTGCCCACTCTGACTAGACGGACTTAACTTCCCTGCTCCTCATCCCTCAAGGATGGGTTATCTTAACAATCTGTTTTATTTTCTTCAAAGACTTTCTGAAAGTATCATGATAGGGTTATTCATTTATTGTCTTCCTTCCCAGTGGAAAGTCTGCAGCATGACAGCAAGAATCTCATGGGCCTTCTTCACTGCTCTATCTTCTGAATCTATGTACACATAGTAGGTGCTCAATAAACATCTCATAAATGAATGAATGATTTCTCACAAGAACCCCCAACAATGCTACTGCTATTTCTCCAACTTTCTAGGTAAGAAAACTAAGACCTAGAGCGGTTAGGTGACTTGTCCAATGTCTGGAAAGGGGTTCATCAGTTTCCTGTGGGCTGTGCCTAAGTCCTGTTCCCTCGGTCGGTCAGCAGCAACATAGAATCCTTCCACGCCTGGGACTCTCAGCCCTCAACGAGGCACCAGGATCACAAGGGGCAGTGCGTTTGAAATGCAGAGTCCTGTGAATGCCTGATTTGGTAGGTCTAGGCGAGACCCCGGAATCTCGCAATCTGCGTTTCCACAGCCCCAGCCCATGCTTCCGCTACGGGAGACTTCATAAACCACTGCTCTAAGTTTTAGTCTGAGGTCAGCTTGACCAGCAGGATAGTCCCAAAGGAATCTCTGGCCCGCGAAATGCGTAATTCGCGCCCTCCTGGTTATAAGGCGGGAATGCGAAACAATCATAAACACCCAATGTTTTATTATGATTTATTAATTTTATTTTATTATAGTTTTATTATTTATTATCAACGCCCAAATTTATTCCTGTGTTCTACAGTCCCACCCAGGATGACCTACCTGTTTATTCCCACTTGAGTCCAAACCTAACCATCCTATTCCTTCATCCCTTAGAGTTCTGTGTGTTGCTGGCTGAGAGCTGGCTCCCTGATGCTCCAGCTGTCCCTGGTGCCCATGCAGAGCTGCACGGTGCGTGTGCAGGTCTGGGTATCTGCTGCACATTCGTGAAGGCTTTCAGGAGAGAACACTTTCATGCAAGGGAGTGGCTCCCGCCAGAGTTCCAGACACCGCAGCGAGCCGCTGGTGGTAGGCTCAGAGGCTTGCGTGTCCGTTCCTGCCACTTAGCAGGTGGTTTACCAATAGTTTGTAGAAAAACCGAAAGTCCTGGACCTTATTCCAGAGCTCTCCTAATTACAGCCTCGTTCAATGTTCTTACAGCTTCTCAAATATCACTTCCTACACACTCAAGACTGGAGTGGGTATGGGAACCTGGCTGATGGGAGCCCTAGGCTTAGAGGTTAAGCTACTAGTCTGAGAATAATGGGGAGCCATGGAGGGCTTTTGAACAAATGGCAAATGGGTTGGAGGGCGGAGAGCCTGGAGACATGTAACCCCGTGAGGAGGCTGATGGGATAGCCCATTCATCTAGCCAGCATTTCTGGAGTGCGTCCTAGTAAATAAGGGAAGTCCCTGCCCCCATGGAGTCCACAGCCCAGCCACTAGCAGATGGATGGACATGCAGTTCCTTCTTGCCCTTCCAGGAAACACTAGGTTATTTTACAACTCACGGCAAGTCTGGAAGAATCTGCCCACTGGCTCCCCTTGTTAGAAGCCAGTGACCTTAGGCAATTTGAATCTCTGTTTCAAACCTTAATTCCTCTATAAAATGGACATCAACATAAAATGTGCTTCACAGTCTTACTGGAAGATTCCAAGGAGGAAAGAGCTATGTGGCCATGCCTGGAATGTCAGTGTCCTGTATGGCCCAGGGGTGGGGCCTATGTCAGAGGGCACGCTGGTAGAAAGAATGAGAGGGACAGACGTTTCCACCAAGTCTGTCAGTGAGTAGGAGGTGCACACAGAGCAGAGGGACGTTTGAGAAGGAGGTTGATTTTCCTCAAGACTATACTATGTGGTTGTTGCCCCAGTGTCTTCTGCTTTCTCAGCCAGCCTGATCGAGGTTGTACCTTCAAATGTGGAGATAGCCCGATACACATTAAAGCTCTCACACATAGTAACCTTTTCTTTCCATAGCATCTAGAGTCTCTTCTACACAAATCTGATCATGTCCTATTTAAAACAGTGAAGTGGGGGCGCCTGGGTGGCTCAGTCCTTAAGTGTGACCTCTGCCTTCGGCGCCTGGGTGGCTCAGTCCTTAAGTGTGACCTCTGCCTTCGGCTCAGGTCATGATCCCAGAGTCCCGGGATCAAGCCACACATCGGGCTCCCTGCTCAGCGGGAAGCCTGCTTCTCCCTCTCTCACTCCCCCTGATTGTGTTCCCTCTCTAACTGTGTTTCTCTCTGTCAAATAAATAAATAAAATCTTTAAAAAAAACAACAACACTGAAGTGCTTTCCTATTCTCTTGGGATCAACATCTGGTTCTTCTCTGTGGTCCACTGAGCTTTGCATGGCCTGACCTTGGCTATTTTCTGACTTTATCTCACTCTTTCTGGTTCCACCCATAGGACCTGCTCCCTCCAGGCACGTGCTCTTTGTCCATTCTGTTTTCTTTACCTGGAAAAATTTCCACCACTGACCTTCTCCTAAGTACATCCCCAGACCTCAGGGAAGCCTGGTCTTTATCCCTCCACCCTCTCCCCTTCCTGTCAGTTCACGGATCCCCTCACTTTTCCTTCGTGGCACCTCTCATGGGTACAACTATGCATCTAATCCTGAGATGACTTAGCAATTGCCTTTTCTCCCAGTCTGTGGCTCACAGAGGCAACAGTTACGGCCATCTGCTCGCTGCTGTGTTCCTGCCCCCCGGCACAGGGCAGCACATAGTAGATGCTCAATCAATGCTGGCTGGCTGGACAGAGGGAAGGATGGACAAAGCACAGAAGTCATTAGGGAAGGAGGAACTACTATGTGTACAGAGCTGATTTGAGCAGGGGGACCTGGAGTCTCCCGTAACCTCTGAGGAGGGGACTCTTCCCCATGTCTGAGTCAGAGAGGTCTGGACTCACTGACTTGGCCCACGCAAAACCTGGCTGTGTGACCTGGGCAAGTCCCTTGGCCTCTCTGGGCCTCGGGCAGAAAGTCAGGCCCTGCGCTGAGCACACAGTGTGTGCTTAATGAATGTTCGCTCCCTTCACAGTGCAAATAAACATGGAATGTAGTCCACCAGGAGAACGTGTCTCTCACAGGGTTTGGCTCTCTCTTCACATTGGCTAACAGGCTTCAAAAAGCACATTAACACCATATTTTGAAAGGCTGTGTACATGAGAGGAGAAAAGGAAGGGAAGGGACGACATTTCTTTGTGAATTTGATTTCGTGGGAAATGAAAATCCTCGTTAGTTAATCCTTGTTCAGGGCCCCGTGGCATTAACTGTGAGGAGGGCATGACGGGGTGGCCCGAGGAAACAGGCCAGCTCCTGGAGATCAGGGTACCGGGCCCACCGCGCCTACCGTGCACCGTCAGCCTCACCTTTTGCATGAACTGTGCTCAGTCTCTGTGGAAAAATAGCTCTTTGGTCATAATAGGACTCTGCGGAGGACGAGGAAGGCAGCGGGGAACGTGCCTGGGGGTGGGTGGGTGTTATACGTATGAAATGTAAACCTCCTCTACCTGAAAGAAGCTGACAGAAAAACCGGGGAGGGATCCACACACAGAGGAAACAATGAGGGATTGTTTTTCCACAGCTTGGGTGAGACCGTGAGTCAGCGGGCGGATCAGTGGGGAGGAAGGTTCCAGCTGGAGATACTCAAAGCAGCCCTCGGTTCTCTGAGGGAGACTCATGGGGGCTGGCCTCCAAGCTCTGCATCCCTCTGTGTCCTCCTACGTGCCCAACATGGTTCAGCTCCAAGGGAAGCACTGACCCCCTCCCACTACACCATTCGTGTCGCAGAAAGGGAGCACCCACGTCAGGCCGTGCAATGTGACATGATAATCACTTGGCTACTCAGTGTCTCATTTAATCCTCAGCAGCCCTGAGAAGTAGGGAATATTCTACCTCTTTCACAGGACACTGAGGCTCAGAGAGGTTCAGTCACTTGCCCAAGGAAGCTCAGAAGTCGGGGCAGGGGTGGCTCTGGGGGAACTCTACTAACTTCCTTAGACGATTTGACAAGATGCAGCAAAAGGCCGCCAAACGTGCCTACTTTGGGCCCAGTCGCTCAACTTTATCATCAAGAGTCCCAGCAACCCCGCTCTGGGCAAGCCCCAGGCAGCCTTCGCCATCATGGCGACATGCTGGAAGCCATACTTCAACCAGCGGGAATTTGGTTTTGTTTCCATTTTGTTTTCTGGGGGGAGTATCTGTTAAATAAACTCTGGCAATAGAATACTATGCAGCCATTACAAATAACGGTTGGATGCTGTTTACTGGTGTTGAAAACGTCCTCAAGGGGCAGAGCCAAGATTTGAACAGTCCGTGAAGCGCCCCAACTCCAAAGACCGGCTCAGCCACTCATCCGCTGGGGGACCTTGGGCAACTGGTTAAGTCTCTGTTGGCTCTGTGTTTGTATTTTAAAGTAGGGACAAATCGAGAATTCTAGAGCTCTTATAAGTGTTGTAAGAAGCGGATGAGTGAGTATGTGTCTGCACGCAGGGTAGCTCGTGGCCCAAACAGCCTGTGAGCGTGAGCTATTATTAGATCTGTGGGTTGGGGAACTTGGAGCCATTCTTTCTTCAAATATTTTTCTGTCCTTCAGATTTACACATATATTAAGCGTTTTGAACGTGTTGCATAGCTCACTGAGGCTCGAGGTTTCTTTGTAATTCTCTCCTCTTTGTATTTCCTTTTGGACAGTTTCTATTGTTCTAGCTTCCCATTTGCTAATCTTCTGCCGTGAACCCCACCCAGTGTGGCTTCTCCTGCATCTCTGTTGTCCTCTCTACAAGCTTGCTTTACATCATCCAAGTCTCTATGGAACTTTTTAAACACAAGGAAGGCAGCAAAAGTAACGGGTTTTACGACCTTGTCTGCTAATTCTAACATCTGTCACTTCGGGATCAGCTTTCACCCACTGCTTTTTCTCCTTATTATGGGTCCTATCCTCTGCCTCTTGGTATGCCTGGAAATTTTTGATTGGATGCCAGAGAGTGTGACTTTTACCTTGTTAGGGACTGGGTATTTTCATCTTCCTGCATTCCCGGGTGAAATTAAGTTACTTAGAAATACTTTAATCCTCTCAAGTCTTGCTTTTAAGGACCAGAGTAATGCTTAGGAATTCATTCATCAGGGCTAATTATTCTCCACTACCAGGTTAGCAGGACCCTTCTTCTCTGGGGCCTGCCTGGCGCTCTGCGCATCCCAAGCTTTCCGGTCTGGCTGGTTGGAAGAAGCACTTTTCCTGGTTCTACATGAGCGTCAGGCACTGCTGCATCTAACCCTTCTGGGCAGTTCTTCCCCTGGCTCAGAGAGTTTGCTCACATGTGTGTACCGGTGTATACGTGGCTGAGCATTCAAGGGGGCCCTCTAACTTTCCTGGGGTCTCTCAGTCTCTCTCTGTGCAGCTCTCTCCAGGCCAATACACGGGCCAGGAACTCTAGCCACATTGACCTCTCTGAACTCTCCATCCAGCCCTTGAACTCAGAGAGGCCATCAGGCTTTGCCCGTGTCCCTAGCTCCCTGAACTCTGTGCTGTGGCCGGGGAACTCCCTCAAGGCAGTAGACTTGGCCGAATTCCTTTCCTCACCCTTGGAGATCCCTGTTCTTCCATTGTTTCACATCCACTGTCTTCAAAAACTGTTCTATGTTGTGTCCGGCTTTGCGTTGATCCAGGCAGGAGGGTAAATCCAGGTCCCATGACCTCATTGTGGCCTGAAGCAGAAGTGCTTGCATTAGCTATGATTAATAGCTATCATTAATCCTCATGCTCTAGTCCTTTTTCAGGGCCCAAGCACTTTGGAAAGGCGAGACACAGAGAGCCAAAGTGACTTGCCTAGGGTTGCACAGGCAGTGGGAGGTGGGGCCAAGATCAGCATCGGGCTTGTCTGCTACAGAGCCCTTCTCTCTATTCGGACTACTGCCTCTGGCAAGGAGCCAGAGCCCTCAGTGATTGAGAAGAGCAGGGCAAGAGGGCAGGTTTGTGTTTCCTGTCCTGAACTTGTGTTCCCTGGTGGGGGGGAAGGCTGGAACTGAAGGCCCAGCTGAGGCAGGACAAGGCATTTGCAGGTTCCAAAGCCCCAGTTAGCTGTCCTGCTTGTATCCTCTCTCCCTTGGATCCTGGTGGTGACGAGGGTCAGGAGCGGGCCGCCAGGCCTCAGCAATTGGAGTGGGGCTGCCCTGTGCAGGTAATAGGCGGAGGTGAGGGCAACGGGAAAGCTGCGTGGTGGTTGCCCTTGTCCCCACCTCTGGGCCCTGCACAACTGGGAGTGGGGTGAGGGAGAAGGGCCCCGGGCCTCCTCATTCCTCTGATCCATGGAAGTATCAGTGACCCTTTCTAAAAGACCCTTCCAGGTACCTTTGGCCTCCAGGTGAGGCCAAAGCCACGCTTCTTCCCCCAGGATGCTACCATATTTGCTACTGAAGAGAGAACAGAGAAGAAGAAGAGGGTGAACTTCCAATGACTAGGGATTGTCACTTGGCCATGACTCCCTGCAGGAGTGCCTCAAACCTAGAAGGAAGTCACATCCTCTGGGCACGAGGGAATCTGCATTTACAGACACACCTGGGCAAATGACCTCATCTCCCTGCACATTAGTTTCCTCAACTGCTAAATGGGAATAATTCCAGGTTCGATTTAAGGATTAGATATAACAATTGATGTCAGATTAATAACCCAGGTCTGCCGTGAAAGAGGTGCCCAAGAAGTCTCTGTTGAAGGAATGAAGGAATGAATGAATGCACTTGACCACAAAGCTAGGTCCTGCCTGTTCACCTCCCAGGCCCCCACCCCCGTTTGCACTCCCTAGAGGTGACGGATGCTACTACTTTTGTAGAGACATCCAGATAGTTTGTGCCTCTACTAGTGTGCGTGTGTGTGCGCGCGTGTGAGCGTACATGTGCGTGTCTGAGGTCAGCAGGTACCCAGTGTTCTGCGGAACGCTTCTTCACTCAGCACCCTCGTCATGGATGAGCTCCCACGTCAGCCCATGCACTTGCCTCCCTACCCAATGTTCTGTTGCACAGACCACCTCCATTTATCCAAACAACTTCCAATTGTTGCACATTTCAGCTGTTACCAATTACAGATGATCTTGACCATGCAGTGCTGCTAAATCGATAAATGTTTGGTTCTCTGAGGGGTTAGAAAGCCCGGATTTGCAGCGTTTGCCATTCCTGTTGTGTAAATGCTCCCAGCACGGTTCACTCTGAGCTGCTGAGATGTTAATGTCACTGAGAGTGCGCACTGTCCCCAAAAGCCAGCACACCAAAACCCCACCAACGACCTGTGGTACTGCGGCGCACGTCCCTAATTCTTTCCAAAGTCAAATGGCTGCCAAAGCACAGACGTTATCCCAAGGCTTTAAATGAGAACACCAAAATGTCCTCCAGAAAAATATTATCAATTAATGCTCCCTCCACCTCGGTGCTGCCTGTTTATCTCACCCTGCCCCTCCAACAATGGCTTTCATCTGCCCTTTTAATCTCTCCCATCTGCTAGAGTACTAGTAGCTCATTGCTATTTTCATTTGCATTGCTTTTGGTGAATAGCTTAAACATTTCTTTATAGTGCAGTGAAATTTATCTGGGCAATGATAAGAACATTTCCTGAAGCTTCTGTGGATTAGAGGTCCCTGGGAAGCCGTTTGGGAATCATGGCTTTGGTATATTGCTTTGTTCATCAATGACATCAAACAGGAGATCCAGTCACTCACCAGACAGCATCAAAGCTTTTCCCAGAAGGCACCTTGCTGTGTTGCTCAACCACATCTTGTCCCAATCACCCGCCTCCTACGCCACCACCACCCTCCTACCTCTGTTGCAGCAAACACGGCTGGAAATGCCAGAGCGTTCACTTAGCCTGCTGTGGGAACTGACGTCAACTAAGACCTGTGCTTAGAAAGAGTCGAGGCAGGCATTAGGGAATACCCAAGGTGCTCTACAGCTAAAGGATAAAGGAGGTGTCCTGTAGGTGGCTATATGGCCTAGGACAGTTACTTCATCTTTCTGAGCCTCAGTGACCTTATCTGCAAAGTGGGGGTGGAGGTAGGGTCCTAATAGTACAGCCCATGCAAGATTGCAGTGAGAATTAAATGAGCAAATGCATCTTAAGGGTTTAGCCCAGGGCCTGGCACTTGGTAGGCATGCCACAAATGACAACTGTCACCACCATCATCATCACATTGTCAAAGTGCTTTGCAAACCACGGACTTCTATATGAATGTGAAGTGGCAACGTTACGATCCTTCATGTTTCCTCTAGCTCTTCTGCTCTGGACCAAGAGGGTCACCAAAAACCTCACTTGTGCAGCTCAAAACCAGTCTTCCCTGAGGGGGGCTGGACCCACTTTGGGTTCTGTGAATTCAGTAGCTTCATTTGACCCAACATGCCTTTTCTTAGAGTGGAGTGAAAGGCTTCTAGGAGCTTCCTCCCCAACAGGTAGATCCTTTCTGACTTTATGTCGGTGGGGACAGAAGTGTCCTAATGGGACTCTTGCCTCCTATATCTAACTCCCACCTCCAGCCAGCTGTCCTGCCTGAGACAGCCTCATGAGCCTTTTAGGGCACAACCTTTCACCTGTCCATCCATCCATCCATCCATTCATCCATCCATCCATCCATCCCATTCATTCATTCAACAAATTGTTGTTCTCAGATATAATGAATAATCACAGAAATCATGCACTTGCCAGAGACTCTAATTCTAAGAAAATTTAAAAAAGGAACAAAAGAAATCCTTACACTGACCTTCATGCTCTGACCCCTGCCCATCTCTTTAATCTCATGTTACCATTCTCCCCTACCTATTGTGTTCCAGCAATGCAGTCGATTGCAATTCCTTGTATGCTCTAAGCTATTTCCCCACGCCAGGCCTTCTTCCATGCTATTCCCTCAACATGGAGGACTTTTGTCTCTTCTCTTTGTCGAGCCTGTTCCTTTTCATCATGAAATTTCCAGATTAAATGGTATTTCCTCCCAGGGGACTTGCATTCCCCCACCCCAAGTGCAATTATGCCTTCTTCAGTATGCTTCCTTCATAGGCTTATCATAACAAGTAAAGGTGAAGGTGTGTTTTCTTTGTGTTTTTGTTTATTTAATGTTTGCATTTTCTGAAAGATTGTAAGTTTCATTATGGTGGGGACCCTGCCCACTATGTTCATGGTGGTGGGAAGCTTTGAACCGTGCCTCGCAGAATATATCCTCAAGATAAATTTGTGGAAGGAATGAGGCAATATTTAGCCAAAGCTCAGTGAGAGAATCAGTATTGAGTTAGGATTCCTTAAAAGATAGATTGTCCATCTTCCTTTCAGATATTTTCCAATCTATCCTGGAGGCAGCCAGATGGCAGCCGGTTGGGAATGGAGACTCACCATTGGGTCTTGGGTTGTAGACTTGACATGTGTATTGATAGGAAAGTGTAAATGTGTGGAAGGGTAGGGATAGAATGAGAAGACCCTTCTACGTCTACTGTGAGATGTTGGTTGTGACATAGTGATAATTCTCCACACTTGTGAGAGCCCTTGGGAGAGCTCCTATCTTAGAATGTTAGAAGATGAATTAGAACCAAGGCTCTGAATTTAGATGTTTTGTATTGCAATCCTTGATCCACCAGCTGTGTGACCGTGGGCGAGTTATGAACTTTTCCTTCCCTGTTAGTGACGATAATAAGAGCGGCTCTCTTGTATAGGTCTACAAGGAGCAGTGAGCACCTAATAGAGGAAAACTACTATTATAATTCTCCGGGGCAACTGGTTTGTTCAAATGGCAGGATCATTGTGGTTTATGTCACTGACCTAATTTCCCTTTTCACGCTGGCTGCTAGGAAGTTCAGCATCAATCTTGTGAGCCAACCACAGCAAATTTCAACTGTGCTTTTGTGAATGGGAGGTATTCACAGATCCCTTTATTATCATTCGTTTCTTGTTTTACCGTTTATGCGTATAGCTTGATCTAACTTCTGTATCCTTGAAATTGCTCTTTATTTTTCCAGTAGGGAATCTGATAACTTGTATGAGAAGTTTCTGCTTGCATGTGGCTATTTCGTCTCCTTAGTGAGATGGTGGGTCCCACAAGAGCAGGGACTGTCTCCAAGGTGCTTTTTGACTCTCTCTTTCTCCTCAGAGTTAAGTAGTGCACTCTAAGCTGAGTGGATGAGTTGATGAAATGTTAGAAGGCAAGGAACTCAAAGATGCTCCCTGAATTAGCCACAAGAGAGGAAACAGCTGACCCAAGAGGTCTTTGCTCTCTTCAGTATCCATAAAATTAAAAACAACTCCTTGTAGGAAAGGTCAGTGACCAATGTGCCGATTTCCTGTGCTTCTTGGCTAGAGAGAAGAGCAAAGATGTTTGGAAGAGGAGTGGACCATCAGGGGAGACTTTGTGGTCTGGGAGCTGCCTCGATGGCCAGCCTACATGAAGAACCGAGCTTCATTTTCTGGAGTAGCAGAGATTGCCATGGCTCCCCAGCCCCACCCGCAAACACCTGCATCATCCTCTTCTTTTAGGATGCATGGAACACCGATCATGTATTTCATATTTTCTCATGAAAAATCACACATTTGGGCAGCTCTGAGTCCCCAGTCCCGCATGGCAACCATCAGTACCCTCTTCTGTTGGGCATAAATCCTTGAGTGCTGTGCTGATTCCCCACTGCTTGGCGTGTCTCATCTACCTACATCCTTTGCCCTGTGGGCATCTGAGGCTGAGCCCTGGCTCCTGGTGACCTTGATGATTCTGAGACCCAGGCAGCCTTTTTTGCCTCCTTGGAGACCCTCTTCCACCTTGTGCAAGCTGGGCCCTCACACTCTCAGGGACCCTCAGTTTTCCCATTTGTAAGTTGGAGTCCCCTCTGTGGCAATTCCACTCTCCTTGGACACACATCCCCACCCATTCACCCAAATCTTCCCCATTCTTTAGACTTAAGCCAGCCCGTCCCCTCTGGAAGGGATGGTCACTTGCCCTCATGTTGTTCTGCAATTATTTATTACCTATGTTCCCGCCACATACTCACAGACCTGCACACAGGAGGGGCTCAGAACACACTCTCGGAATGAATGAGCAAGTTTGGGAATGAACCAGTCCATAATCAAGTAGGTTCAAGTTCCCTGAGTTCACATGGGCCCAAGAAGCAGACTCCAGATTTGAATGCAGGACTCAGAATCCTGTGCTCGCCTACAGTATCACTCTGGCCAGGGTCTGGACCGCCTGCTGTCCTCCTGTCTCTCTAGGGCTAGGCTTTGCGCACAGAGCCGCTGGGAGCCCGGCCACCCTCACCAAGCTGACATCTGCGGAGGAAGACGTCACAGCTTTAGACAGTCACACAGGGCCCTGCCTCATCCCCAGCTTTGACCAAGAGGAGCAGCCTCCACAAGGAGGCTTTCTTTTCTCTTTTCCCGCAGCCTCTCTTGCCGCCATCCCCTTCCTGCTGCGCTCCCCCCTCACCCAAGCCTCTCTCTTTAATTGCTGTTCCAGGGAGCAGGAAGAACGTCGCATTTGTTGCATCTGTTTCTCTGGAAGACTGTGAAGCCGCATTAGAATATGTGCTCTGTGGGCGTTTGGTAGGCCGGGGCCTCTCTAGCAGCTTAATAATTGGGGGAAAAGCTGCGAAGGGAAGAAATGGGAGGGACAGACTGACAGATAAGGAGACACTCAGAGGGAAATGGAGAGACTGAACACAGAATGACAGAGATTCAGAGAGAGAGAGAGAGAGAGAGAGAGAGAGAGAGAGAGAGAAACAGAGGTAGAGGAAGAAGCTAGAGAGAAACAGAAGAAGAGGGAAAGAGAGGGAAACTGAGTCTGGGGCCATCACCGCCTACCTCTGGTTGTCAGCATTTCTCTTACTGGCCCTGGGTTTATTCTAGATTTACGAGGGTTTATCCTACACGTCTGCTGTGCCAGGCCCACAAGATACACGCTGCGGTTATTTTCGGGAGCGGTGGCAACATGCTTGTGGGAAGCCTGCTGGCCAGGGCACCACGCACCTGCCGCTCCCCCTCCCTTGTCCTTCCCATTTCCCCGATTTCTCTAAGAAGCTAGCAGGGCTCATCATTCCCCAGTGGCCCTGGCTGGGAGATGGCCCTCTGCGAGGGGGGAGAAGGTCAGGGAAGTAAAGACGCAGCCCAGTGGCTCTGGGATGAAATGCTCAGGGGGTGCAGGGTCTGCCATTACCACTGCCACACAAGGTGAGTTCTCAGTCCCCTCCATTTTACAGACGGAGAAATGGAGGCTCCAAGGAAAGGGGCTTGCCTGAGGGCATGCAGTCAGGGCGATTTGGGAGAACCAGAATAAGTATTTGACCATTGGCTTATCAGCAGCCATTTCCCAGTTCCCTCTCCTAGCAACTCCTGTTTCCATTTAGGGATCTGTGTGGTTTGGGATGCTGATTCCATTTCAGTCTAAGCCTGGGGACTCATTCTCCCCTTCTGGAGACAGTGGCTGGAGCAGTGGGCAGAAGGATCATGATGCCTGGCCAAGGGGCTTAGACCGGATCCTATAGGGACAAAGGTGTCTCGGGAGGATCCTCAGCAGGGACTGGGGTGGGGGTGGGGGTCAGGCCAGTGTCTAGGAAACAAAAGCAAGCTTCTACCAGGCAACATCTTTCCTGCAATAGTTAATGTCCAGAGAAGTGCATGCTCTTTCCTCATACATAGAGAATTGTATTTCTACAACTTGTGTTTTAAAAACAGTCTTATTGAACTAGAATTCACATAGCATAAAATCCACCCACTTAAATGAATAATTCAGGGCGCCTGGGTGGTGCAGTCATTGAGTGCCCGACTCTTGCTTTTGGCTCAGGTCATGATCTCAGGGTTGTGAGATCGAGCCCTGTGTCTAGCTCTGCTCTCAGCACAGAGTCTGCTTGAGATTCTCTCTCTCCCTCTCCCTGCAACCTTCCCCATCATGTTCTCTCTCTCTCTTTCTCAAAGAAAAAAAATAAGTATTTTAAATATAAGTGTACAATTCAATGTCTTTTAGTCTATTCAGAGTTGCCTTAATCAATTGTAGAATAGTTCCACTACTCTACAAAACCCCACACTCCTTTTCATCAGCCCATCCAGACCCCCACTCTTGCTCAACCACAGAACTACTTTCCATCCCTATAGATTTGCCAACTCTGGACATTTCATGTCGATGGAATCCTACAACCTGTGGCCCTTCGTGACTGGTTGCTTTCACTTAGCGTTCTGTTTTCAAGGTTCATCCGTGTTGTAATATAGATCAATACATTTTCCTTTTTATGCTTGACTAAGAGTCCACTGTATAGCTAGACCACATTTTATTCATCCATTCTTCAATTGGTGGACATCTGGGTTCTTTCTACCTTTGGCTATTGTGGAGAAAGCCACTAGAACTCATGTACAAGTTTTTGTGTGGACACCGCTCTCATTTCCCCCTGGGTACATACTTAGGAGTGGAATTGCTGGGCCATATGGTGTCTCTTTGTTAAACTGCTTCCAGAACTGTCAGACTGTTACTTTCACATTTCCATTAGTAATGTAGGAGGGCCCCAATTTCCCTACTTCCTCGCCAACACTTATTACATATCCTATTTAGCCACTCGCCTATTGATGACATTTGGATGATACCCTGTTTTGAGGGGCAATGAACACCTCCAGGGAAGCAGAGGGATCCTGAGCCGGTTCCTCCTTGGCCCCTGGGGAGGTAGTTGGAGGAGACTTGCCAGCCCCTGGCTGTTATGTCCTCAGTGGTGTGGAGAAGGCTCCCTGCCCAGTTCCAGCCCCAACTCTGCCCCTGATGTGCCTTGTCACCTTAGGGCAAGGCATAGAACTTCTCTTGGCCTCCTTCTCCCCACATGTAAAAATCGAGGCTTGGCCTAGGTCCTCTGGCACTCTGCCTACCTAGCCTATCCTCTCCTGACTCCAACAATCACCCTCATCCCCTTAGCGGCACTCAAAGCATTTTTCCTTGCCAGGTCTATCGTAGATGCTTTGCTGTATTTCTTGACCTCATTTACATCTCCCAGCTGTCCTGAGACAGAGCCCATCTGGGTTTAGGGTCTGACTAGAGGTTCAGAGAGGGTAAGGGCCCAGCCCACAGACACCCTGGAGGTGTGCTGTGGTCAGCCAGAGCCCGGGTTCTGCAGCTTCCTGGGCAAGTGACCACAGGCACGAGACCTCATTTTACTCAATCTCAGCTTCCCTTCCATAAAGACAAGACAACTGTTCCAGGAAATCTGTCTGCCCCTCTGGAGCCACTCAGCACCCCACACTGAGGCTTGGAGACTGACCTCTATCCAGGTATGGGTCCTGCCTCCTCTGACCCCTGGCTGTGTTGGCCTATAGGAAGCTCCAGGGGTGCTCAGAGCGGGAGAGGAGAGAAAGGCAGGGGTATTTATCCCCATTCCCCAGCTCCCTCCTTGCTGGGTCTGCAGAGGGTGAGAGTAACCACCGTCCACAGCTCCTGCTGGCCTCCCCCCCGCCCCGCCTTGCCAGGCCTGTGAGGACAGCAGCTTTCCCAGCTGGCAAGCCCAGCAGCTCCTATTCCGTCTCCCCTCTGCTGGGTCCCTGATCGCTTCAGTGACCCCTTTCCCACAGAGTTACGAAGAGGACTGAATGAGAAAATGATCCCTGTTGGTTGGGCACATTCCCTGTCTCCAAAGTCTCCCACCCACCTGACTGCTGCCTCTCCTGGGGGCCTAGAGGAAGGGGTTCCTGTTGTTCTCTGCCTCTTCCTTTGTCCGTGAAGGAGCTGGCTACTGGAAACTTCCAGAACCCAAGGATCCTACTAGCCTTGAATTTCAGTGCCAGACTCATCTTGGCAACTGGACAGAAACTGGATTGAAAGGCTTGATTCCAGGGAATGAAAATGCTCCCGGGGCTGAGCAGACTGCCTACACAGTGTGTCCCCCACCTGCCTGCTCATAAATGACACCCCCCACACCCACAAACAGTACACACACCACACCCCATACACACGAACCATCACACACACTGCTCCCAACACACATCCCTCTCCCGCTCCCAATAACATCTCATAAAACATACCTCAATCGATGACACGCATGCACCTGGGGAACCCTCCATCCTCGCCCCCACACAGGCACACACCCAGCCCTGGCCTCCTGCCAAGACACCACACAGGCATAGGCTGGGAAATTCCGGTCCTGGACGCCTGGAAAATCAAGCTCAAGGGGACCAGCCCAGCCTACTGGGCTGGCGTGCGTGTGTGTGTGTGTGTGTGTGTGTGTGTGTGTGTGTGTCCACCCTGAGACTACCTGACAAGGGAGAGGGAGGCCACAGTGAACCCTTAGACTCCAAATAACTGAGGTGATCCCTGTCTTCAACCCACCCAGGACAGGCATTTCCAGCGCTGTGAGGAAGGAAAAGCCTCGTCTGAAGAGGCTGGAATTTATACACCTGAACGCTCCTGTCCCTAGAAAAGAAGCAGAGGGGGCCGCGGACCTTTGCCTCCAACCCTTTGGGCCATTTACTCTAAAGGGCCCCCTCCTCCTGGCTGGCGGGCCACCCGTGGCACCGAGCTCGGCCATCGGGCGTGTGCCGGACCCCAGTCCTATCCACCCCTGCGTCCGGCCCTGACAGCACCCACCGGCTGCGTGAGTGTAAGCAAGCCACCTCATCCCAAACCACAGTCTCTTCCTCTGTACAATGGGGAGAACAATGCTGACCTCAGAGTGTTGAAGAAATGAAGTTAAAAGACCTAGTGCCTGCGGAAGCCCAGGCCCACAGCAGGTGCGTGGGCACTTAGGGCCAGCTTTCTCTGGGAGCCCTCGGGGCCATGCCATGCACAGAAGCTGGGAAAGGATTGAATCTTGCCATCAGAGGGAGGGTGTCGAGGATGCTGCCTACAAGTGGGGGACAGAGGGCCCAAGCAGCAGAACCTTCATGAAGGGGCACCGGCCTCCCCGTTCACCATTCCAGTCAGCACACTGGGAAGGAGAAGGGGCCCAAACTCGCCAACCATGTGCCAGACCTCTATGAGCCCTTGGGCACCATCAGTCACTCCACAAAAGCCGGGGAAAGGTGTCATCACTCCTGTCTCATCCATGAGGAAATTGAGCCAAGGAGAAGGCAAGTCACTTCTGGCCACACAGTTTGCAAATTACCAGGCGGGACTCGGGAGCTGGTTATGTTAACCTGGTTATATTAACCGTGTACTTCTGATGCTTTGCTATGCGGGGCCCTCCCCGCCTGACCCGGAAGAGATCGCCCCTGCCCGGCCTCGCCTGTCGCTAGCCCAGGAAACCGCTCACCTCTAGCCTGCCTCCCACATGCAAGCTAAGCGCCCCACACCCACTGCTCCACCACCTCTCACACTCTGGGCCCTTACCTTCACCCCAACAACCTGGGGCCCAGCACCACACAGCTAGGGCAGCCCCAAACCCCGAGGCCTGCAGGACTTATTCAGACTAGCCAATTCTAAGCCTGCTTACTCTGCTTTGCCCATTCCTTCCCATCATAACCCGTAGGAAGGCTCCTGCCCACATTTTCCCTTGCTCCTCTCCACCCCGTGACGAGCCCTGGGCTCCCCTGTGTGGCCTCGCGTGGTGTGGTGTGCCCCCGCCTCTCGGGAACTGTGAGTAACAACCAGTTTCTTCTTTTTCTTTCTCTTTCTTTTTTTTAAAAAATATTAATTCACTTGAGAGAGTGAGCATGAATGGGGGAGAGGCAGAGGCAGAGAGAGAAGCAGGCTCCCTGCTGAGCAGAGAGACCCATGCAGGACCCGATCCCAGGACCCTGAGATCATGATCTGAGCCAAAGGCAGATGCTTCACCGACTGAGCCACCCAGGCGCCCCGCAACCTATCTTTTCATTGGCAGCCATCTCCCGTCTGTTGTTGCCCTACCGGAACAGCAACAAAACCTGCTCTGTAAATCACCGATAACAGCTAATTCCCAAGATCTCATGTAATCACCTCACCACGCTGCCTGGCTTTCTTGCCGAGGACAATGCCCCTCGTCTTTGCCTCTGTGTGAAGAATAAATCGCTTCCTTTGTCTCTGTTTTCTGTCCTATCTCACCGCAGTTTGGGTTTTTGCGTCCCTGGAGCCCAGCTCAGGGCTCATCGCCTAATGTCCACCTCCTCCACAGAAACTAAACCCCACGGGGGTGGGGCATAGAAGCTTCTGGGCTATGCCCAAGTCCATTCCTTCATCTGACCTTCCTTGCCTCTCGGTATGGATATCTGTACCCATCTTACTGAGATGGAAATGGGGAAGTGAGGAGAACTTCCCAATGGCCACCCAGCCAGCCAGGGGCAGAGCAGGGATTTGAATCCAGGCCCGAGCCCCTGAAGTCTGTGGCTGTTTTCTTGGCAACAGGGCTTCATGATCTCGTGTTCCAGCCTGCTCGCTGCAGGGAACAGGCTTGTACTCAGCCATTCTAAAAACCATAAAAGCAAGAGGCCAGCCAGGCCACAGGGAGGGGACAGGACAAAGAGCCAGGGCTGGGGGACGGGGATTGATGCACCATGAGCCTTTGAAATAAAGTTGAAAAGAAGACCTGATTTATAAAAGTATAAATAGAAAAAAAAAAAAAA